>CM070023.1:17723868-17891368 GCA_036247105.1 Cirrhinus mrigala | reverse complement strand
TTAGCTGCTCTCTTTTTCTCTCGATACAATTTACCTTTGACCTAAACGCAGCTCTCTATCAACCTCAATAAAGCGTTCAAACATCAAACGAACACAAACCGGGGCCATTCATCATTTCCTAATCGCACGCTCTTTTTTCCATTTCATTTGAATGACATGCCTGCTGGAGTCAGAGAAAAACCCTTGCAGGAAGCCTCAAGCTAAACCAGCTCAACCAGAAACACTTTCTGCGACAGAGAGATCAGGGTTTGTTTACAGCCTGAGTCGAATGAGAGCCCGTTCTCCACAGAGAGAAACATTTATGAATAAGTTAATAACTTAAACTGTATAAAACATAAACATGAATGCAAAGCTACATTCCAAAACAAAACAACAGATGATCACACCTTTCAGTCGGATTATCAACATTTCGCCAATGTTGTAAAATGATTCTTGTTTGGTTTTTCTGATATGAATTGCTGCCTATGGACATTAATCTTCACTTTCATTTCTTTTCTTTGGTTTCCTGTTCTTAGCTGACAGACAAATCAGTCTAAAACTGTTCAATGTTAGCAACCCAAAGCTGTTTCTCACAACACGCTAATATATTTTCTGATGTAGCTTTTTAAGATGTTACAGCTGACTTTAGGGTAAAGATTGATTGAATAAAAAAGGCATAAAATATTTGCTTATCCCACAAGCTAATTTCTGTGTGTCTTCTAGTAATAATAATTGTTAGAATAAGTATTACGTTATTATATTATAGTAGTAGTAGCAGTAGTAGTAGTAGTAGTAGATTATCTAACATTTTGTGTCAATTCTTGTGTTAAATAACTACAGTGCAATTGAGAAAAACTGCTATAGAAGTCTGAAGGAAGTCTGTCATGACTTATTCTTGGTTACTGTGTCAGTTTTCATAGAGAAGCACTGAAGTTTCTGGACGGATCATGGCGATAAAACCACAGCACAGCCCCTGAATGTACTAAAGGTCAGTCTTTGAAATGTGCCATCCTTAAGTCTCTCACATGTCTTTGTTACATGTCTCTGGGCCTACTTCAATCTTCAAACCTCTGTCCTCTTATCCTGTGAACTAATGCTGCTCTCCCCAACCTTCAAATCTCCACAAAGAGTGTGCGAAGACATTGACAGTGGGTGTGGTGCCAGGCTTTGAAAACGTGGTTTATCTGAAAGGCTAGTTCACCCAGAAATCTAAACTCTGCCATCATTTAACTTCATGTTGTGTCAGAGCTCTATTACTATATTTCTTCTGCTGAATATGATAAAAGTTACTCTCAGTGTCTCAGTGTTACTTTTTTAATTCACCCAAAATGAAAATTACCCCATAATTTACTCACCCTCAAGCCATTCTAGGTTTATACCGTATGACTTTCTTCTTTCAGAAGAATACAATCGGAGTTATCTTAAAAATGTCCTGGCTCTTCCAAGGTTTATAATGGCAGTGAATGGCTGTTGAGATTTTGAAGTCCAACCAAGTGTATCCATCCATGATAAAAAATACTCCACACAGCTCCAGAGGGTTAATAAGAGCCTTCTGAAGTGAATCGATGCGTTCGTGTAAGAAAAATATCCATATTTAAAACTTTATAAACTAGCTTCCACTAACTGACGTATGAACGTTCATGGATGCGCTTTACTGAACTTCAAAATCTCAACACCCATTCACTGCCATTATAAAGCTTAAAGAGCCAGGATTTTAAACATAACTACGATTGCATTTAACTAAAAGAAGAAAGTCATATTTACCTAAAATGGCTTATGGGCGGGTGAAACATTAGGTAATTTTCATTTTTGGGTGAACTAACCCTTTAACATTGAAAGGAGGTGAGGTGTCATAACAGCTTACATTTTGGAGAGTAGCGTTCTAGCACAGTGTTTCCCAACCACTGAAATGATCAAAAACACCCTAACACATATATTTCATTATTATTATTTCACGAGTTCACCCTTACTTCTAATCTGGTTGAGTAAACAGTAAGCATATTTTGGCGTGCTGTCCTGGGGAAGGGCTCCAAGCCCGGAATATGGCCCGAACCCAGAGAAATCCCCCCATCCCAAGTATAGGATGAGGATAGATTAAGAGTGAGGAGTTGGGGTGGAGGGAGGATGCTGAAAAACAGTTGAATGACGGAGGTAAGTCGGCTCTGTGCATATATATGCTAGTTTGGATGATTAGCTAGACGAGTTGCACCTGTGCAGAATTAGTTGATTAGCTGATCGTGCTCCTCCTGAACTTTGTTATCAAACATCATTTCAAATCAGTGCTGTTGGTCATCGCTACATCTGTTTGTGGGTTTTACAAATATTTAACCAATGAAAAGCATTCAAACAAGCTTGTGAATAAAGCTTGTAATGCCATTGGATCCTCAAACTGTCAGTCAAACCTCATAACTCCACCCCGCCTCCATTCAGAATGAAGTGCCACGACGCACAGTTTGAAGACAGGCATCTACTTCTTCGCAATGCAAGGGTAAATAAAGAACTGATGTTTGAATAAGTACAGTTCTGTCTTTACTCAAGAAACACTGTCTATAAAGGCTAACGTTTTGTGTTTGAAGAGCGAAGAAGAGTCTTAGCATTTGCCATCTAGTTGTAGACAATATATTTTGTACAGTTTTAAATATCTAATGCATAGCAGTTCATCTTTTATATCATGACATTTTGGCCAAATGTATTAAACAATAAAGTGACAATAAACGTTATAACCTGTAAATTGATGAAAACGTAATGCGATTAATTTACTGCCTCAGATGCCGCTGTTCTAATGATGGAGGGTTAAAACCCTTGTGAAAAAAAATGTTAAGTGCAAGTGTCTGATCACTGATAGCGCACATACATCATGGAGATGTCTATTTGACGTCTGCATTTACATCTGCAAGACATATTTTTTAGAGTGTTTGCTCATCTGCAATACGTCTATAGGACATTTTCTATCAGATGTCAAATTGACGTCTGTTAGATGTCTTTAAGATGTTTTTGCTTTAGAATGTATGTAAAACGGACATCTTACAGACGTCTGTCAGATGTTTGTACACAGCAGATGCTTTCCAGATCAAGTGATCTTTAACAGACATCTCGCAGATGTACGTGTTCTATCTGGGAGCATATATACTATATATGACATCTTTTTTAGTGCATAGTGGTGTGCCATGGGATTTTTTACTTCTTGGATGACAAGGGGGTGAGTACAGTATATGTGAATCTTTGTTTTGGAAGTGGACTTCTCCTTTAATTTATCCCCTGGATCTGTGTGGAGTACTTTTTATGATGGGTTAATGCTCTTTATTGGACTTCGAAATCTCAACACCCATTCACTGCCATTATAAAGCTTGGAAGAGCCAGGACATTTTTTAATATAACTCCAATTGCATTCAACTGAAAGGAGAAAGTCATATACACATAGGATTGCTTGAGGGTGAGTAAATCATGAGGCAATTTTAATTTTTAGGTGAATTATCCCTTGAACATTGAAAGGAGGTGTGGTTTCGTAACCGCTTACATTTTTGTTTAAATCAAACTTTAAAACTTCAAGCCAGTGCATCTCTAGCATGGCTCTTTAGGCTGTTTTCTTTGCATGTCTGTATTGTTTGCTTTTTTCACTGAAGCTAAAACACTTCAGAATGACCTTTTCCAGGGGTCAGCAGAGTAGTCCACAGAGGCAGTGAGAAATCGCAAACAGTACCCATAAAGAGTGTTTATTTTGACCCCTTCTTGTCTAATACAGAGAGGTTCTGCGGTGTTGCTAGGTAACGTGATAGGTGACCATTTTAACAATGTGAAAACGCTGTAGAGGTGTTGAAACAGCCCGCAAGCTTCTGAAAAAACTATATCAATGAAAAATTAGGCATCACAGTCAGAATTAACCGCAGGTGGACCTAACAACACCAATTCAGGAATGTGAGAGAGTGTGCTTTTCCAGCCAAACAATAAAGCTATTCATTTAAAAGCCACTGATGACCTTTCTAGTGTCTGCCAGATTGCTCAGCCAATGATAATTACAGAATATGTCAGAGTTACATTACCTTTAACAGAGACAGGAGGAGGAGGAAAAAACAGATATGTGGAGAAATTATTTAGAGAAAATGCAATACATTTTAAATGTACATTCATTTTTAATTATAACTACAATAAAAACTATTATAATTAAAATATTGTGTATATATTATAATATATTTTTATTGCTAATATAATAAAAATAATACAAATTTAAAACAAAAATAAAAATTAATATAAGATATATTTACATTTAAAATTAGAGAATAAATTTAAAAACCATAAAAGCAGCATGTTTTTGTAGCAAACAGGAAAAAATCACACTTAATAACATGCAAGATTGGACCACTCAGGCCTTGATTTTAGCTGATGAAGTCCTGAGCATCAGCATGCTGCAGTTATTTAATAAAACTTGGGGCACTGACATCAGTGTGCGGAAGCTGATGAGAGGGAACAGCAGCGAAATGAGTAAAAGTTTTGGAAACATTCCCATTGTCTTGCTACCACTGTGCTAATATGCTAACAGGTCTGTCCCACGACCCCATCACTCACAGCCAGGGACTAAGGTGACACAGACACTGCAAAAAAACAACAACACCCAAAGCAAAAAACACACTTCTTGTATTTTCACTTTAATATTATCTCATATATCTCACCAGTTCCAGCTCATTATGCTCATTATGTGCATGCATGCACAATTTAGATCAGACACAAATAGATTTGGCAGATATCCCTCAGTCTTTCACGTTATGTAAATAAGACGTGTTGTAGTACTCAAATCTTATCATTTTTAAAGATGTATATACACCGATTATGATGTGAAGAGAGTCTTTAAAAATGAGCTTTTAAAAAATTCAAACATATTTGAAATGATTTCCATCTCTCTCAGTCCCTAGACACTCTCTGACTGACTCTGTGTATTGCTCACTTAGTCTTGGATATTCATGTTGTGCTAATCACGGGTGAAACGTTCTCAAAACATAAACAGAAAAGTGTAAATGAGGCTAATAATCCTTCACTCCATGCTGTTCAAATACATACCCAAAAGTTCTGTTTGTTGCATTAAGCTTAATTTATTTGCTCTTTTAATTTGGATGAACATGGCAACGTTTTCTCTTCCTGAGAAACATGGGTCACACAGAATGTCCAACTGAACTACAAAATTACTTTTACAAGCAGCTGCACTAAAAAAACTCTTGGGCAAAGACTTGATTCATCTATTCATGTGAAACTAATCCTCCATTAACATGTGTCTTTTGTGGCCTCATTTAATTGTTGTTCACTTCACTTGCTCAAGCGGCTTTGACATTTAACCCATGGTTTCACATAAACTGGCACTAAATTCAAATATCAGGAAAATTCTGAGTGCTTAATTACATTACATCCTGGAGCCAATTCAGTGTATATATATAAACATAAAAATCATATATATACACACACACACCGTGGCAATATGCCATTGTAGAGTTCACGACCCCCCAAACTCATTCTTATTCTCAAGAGTTTAATAAGTATGGAGACTTCTTGTCCTCTTGTCTGTATGAGAGCCATTCTCTCTTATCTCTCTGTCTCACTGGGGAATTTCTGTATCGCCAATAAATTCAATTCACAGTCTGACAGGGGGAACAATGACACGGTCATCCCCTGATCCGTTATACAGACAGTACCTTTTGTGGTTTGTGATTTATGAAACGGCACTGTTAGAAATCACGTACAAACACACATAGAAAAAAATAGGAAAATAAAATCACAAGGATGCATAAAGGTGTCTTTTGAAATACACATATTGCTTGCTTGAATATGAAAATACTGTGATGTGCAATATTTAGCTGCTAAATTGGGAATGGGGATGAACACAAAAAAGTGCTAAAAAAATGTAAAAATGCAAATATTTAATAATAGTTGAATATATTAAAAAAATGCTATAATTTATAATAAATACATTAATACATATTTAACATTTTTATATATACATTTGAGGTCAAAAGTTTACATACACCTTGCAAGAATTTGCAAATTATTTTACCAAAATAAGAGGGATTATACAAAATGCATATTATTTTTTTATTTAGTACTGACCTGAATATGATATTTCACATAAAAGATGTTTACATATAGTCCACAAGAGAAAATAATAGTTGAATTTATAAAAATGACTCCGTTCAAAAGTTTACATACACTTGATTCTTAATACTGTGTTGTTACCTGAATGATCCACGGCTGTTTTTTTTTTTGTTTGTTTGTTTGTTTAGTGATAGTTGGTCATGAGTCCCTTGTTTGTCCTGAACAGTTAAACTTCCCGCTGTTCTTCAGAAAAATCCTTAACCCCCTGGCTCCTAATGCATTGCGCTACCTTCTGGAGCATCAGTGAGCGTTTGAACCTTCTGTAAAAGTTGCATATGAGTCCCTCGGTTGTCCTTAGTGTGAAAAGATGGATCTCAAAATCAAAAGTCATTGTTGGAAAGGGTTCAAATACACAAAAATGCTGAAAGACCAAAGAATTTGTGGGACCCGAAGAATTTTTCTAAAAAACAGCAGGCAGTTTAACTGTTCAGGACAAACAAGGGACTCATGAACAACTACCACTAAAGAAAAAAAACACAGCCGTGGATGATTCAGGTAGCAACACAGTATTAAGAATCAAGCGTATGTAAACTTTTGAAAGGGGTCATTTTTATAATTTCATCTATTATTTTCTTTTGTGGACTACATGTAAATGCCTTTTATGTGAAATATCTTATTTAAACCAGTACTAAATAAAAAAATAACATGCATTTTGTATGATCTCTCTTATTTTAGTAAAATAACATTTTGCAGTTTCTGCAAGGTGTATCTTAACTTTTGACCTCAACTGTATAATTTCCTTTTTTTGGGCTTTTTAGATAGTTCCGGCCTTTTTTCTCTCTTTACATGAGTACATACCATAAAATAGGTCATAAAACATGAGACTAATGCACAAATGCTGAATATTTCATTAAATAATATGTGCGTGTCAATGGGGACATGTCTACCGCACACCATTTAAACACGTTATGTGAAACCAATCAGCCTGAACTCCATTCCACACTGTCTCTGAGACCTTAACGTCCCCTAACAGTTTAGATACGGTGTCCAGTGATGTGCAACAGGACACGGTTCAGTTCAGTCCATGAAGCCCTGGCAGAGAAGAAGCTGCAGCTGATAAAAGGGCTGATGAAATCTAAAGAATTGAGTGTGAAAGAGATTGATAATCACCTGATTTGATTCACCAGAGCTAAGAGTAAACAGTAAACATTTTTCGGCTCAGTCTGAGCTAATTTTCTGAGATCAGACTGAGCTCACATGTGAAATGAGGGGGAGTTCCATAACAATGAAATGCCTTTTGTCTCCTGCTTCTATTTTCGTTTAACCTTCAAATCCCAGTCTAATTTACTGTACATACAGTAAATACTAGGAATGCAAGTACAAATACTTGGATGTTGCACTTAGAAACAGCACTTGGCTCCAAAATCACAGACAAAATTTGGAATGGACAGCGCTTTTGGCTATTTCCCTAGTGAAAATGTAAAAAATATATATTTTACTTTTAAAGAAGACATTACCCAAGCTAGAGTTTAAAAATAGCTTCAGTGTCAAGATGCGCCATCATGCACTAACAAAAAAGAAGTATTGTTCAAAACAAAAAGCCTATTCTAGCACTAATGTGATTACTTCTGCATATAATCCCCACAGGCTCACGGGATATATGCATTTGTTTCTTTTTGAAGCAAAGCCTCTTGTTTCATCTTACAACTAACTCAGAGAGTTCAAAAAGGAATTTGGATGCTCCTCTCAAGGACAGCTAAATCAATCTACACAAATTCAAGCATGACAGAACCCAAGTGAGAGGGAGATGATGGGAGAAGAGGCCGTGAAGAGCTTGGTACACTCAGCAGTACGTGAAGCACAATGAAATCACAAGAATGACGCGTCCGCTGAGAATTGGCTCCTTAAGGTCAAAGCACAGGTGAAAACAATCAATTTGTTTCCATCACAGACAAATGGCCTTTGAGTAGCTTGTGCACTGCTGTATGCCACCGTTTCTATTGATGTATGTGCTAATGGCTAAATGGCTTGTGGCTCTAAACCAGAAAGGATGATTTCTGGTTCAAGCCCCGGACAAGACTCCCTCCCTCTGACTTCTGCTGTTGTACCCTGAAGCGAGTTACTTTAAACCATTTTTTGGTGCTGTAGGTGGTGCTGTGTTTTCTCTGAAATTATAATGTAAAATACAGACATTTATTCACAGTTCACAGCTCTGGGTTTGTAAATTCAGGCACTTAAATATACCAAATATATATTTCAGTTTAACTTCAATAAATAAATAAATACATATTTTCATTATAGAGTATCATATTAAAATCGTAACATTTGTTTACAAATTCAAATATATAATTCACACACACATAGCTGCAATTTTGCTAGACGTATCATGGAAAATAAATAAAACAAAAAAAGCTAGGTTCGTAAACTTGCTACATAAAAAAACAATAATAACAATAAATGATTTATTTATTTATACAACAGTTATTTCTAGTCCTCAAATCTGATTGGCTGAGAGGAGTGCAATATTCTTGTGATATCAGAGTCCACCCATTTCACCATTTGTATTGCTCCGCTTGCTTACAGCAAGTGTTATAACAGATGCCCAAATCCACTTTAATTTGATAAATAATACTGTTTTTGTGTCATGGAATGTAGTTTTAAGAGTTTCTTTAGGCGAAAATGTAGTTGTTTGTACTTAAAATACACGGTTTGTTAATAAAGATAACGCCTGTTTGAAAATTTCCTTCGATGTTTTTGGAGATGTGAGCTCCAGGGCATCAGCGGCCGTTCAGCGCTCATGAACCCGCCGAGAACGGCTTTACCTAGGCCAGATTTTCTGGAATTTTCTGCTGACTCTGATGTCTCTATAGTGGTTGAACATGAGATATACTTGTTTTGGGCAAATCTAATGGCCAGTCTATGGTTTTATTAATCTATTATTTATTTCACAGCAAATAATTGTGGCTGAGGGCAGTAAATACTTTTATATTGAAAGAGACTGCAATGCTGTTCTAAACAAGGGAGTTATTTTTACTTTCAACAACACTTTGTAAGATGCAGCCAACAAATGCAATGAGCAGCGCTGTCATTGGAAATCACCCTTAACAGATGAAATGATAGTGTGACAAAGATATTGCTTTTCTCAGCGAACATTCAAACTAATGTTTTATTGTGAATATGAGATTGAGCTGAAGAATGAATGCTGTATCAGATGCAGGTAATCACATTCGCTCAGTTTATTTCTCTCTCATAATATTCTACATAATACAGTGAGCTTTTAATACAGTAATACAATAAGCTTTTAATTGAGCAACTCAAAATTCCTTCGTTTACTAGTTCTAATGAGACGTTTTCGAATTAGTAACAGAGGTTTGGACTCAGCTGTTCAGCTGTCAACTTGAGATTTGAATCCGTTGTGGAAGGATGTAGAGGGTTTTAAAGACACTCCGATGTTGTTTCTTATTTTCTTATGTGCAAACTATTTCCTTCCGCCACGGTTTAAAATCACAAGTTGACAGTTGAACAGCTGAGCCCAAACCTCTGTTACTAAAAAACGCTCATAAATACACACACAATTAATTAATTCTATTACAAAAATAAATAAATTAATCAAAAAATAGCTAGATTCTTAAACTTGTTAAATAAAACAATACCACTGAACTAACATACAATGAATCACTAACTTGTTAAACACTGTGTTCTTTTCTTATCTCGCCTAGGGAAAAGTAAGCTAGGACTGCTGCTGGTGCTGCGTCAAAACATTGGTGCGTGACACCCCTGCTTAAAGATGCTAAAAATATTACCTTATGCCCATTCACCTTGATATTTTTCACCTGCAGATAATGTGTTTATTCGTGCCTATTTCTAAAGCACAGCAGAACGGTAAGCCTCAAAGAGCTGCAGTCCAAAATAGGTACGCAAACACACACACACATTTGAAGGCACCCTCTCACTGTCCAGTGATTGATAAAGCTCGTTGGTTTGATTAGCGTGTCTCAGAGATTAATTAGCGATGAATGGAAATGAGCTGTGAAAAATGGCATTGTTGTTTGCCGAGCAAGGAGGAAACAGCGTGGGTGGCAGCGATGAATCTGATGAGCCAGTGAAGGATGAAGCCTCCATGTTTAAACCAATTTTAAACTTCCGACGCTCACAGTAATGGTCGGTATGGAGCTTCTCCAAGTCAAGGCAAATTAAAGATCAGCATTTGTTCAGCCACTGAGCGCTGGGAATTCTTAGAGGTCAGAATAAGAGCACTAAAACGGCATACTGAACTGTAAAAGGGTGGACAACTGTCAATGAAATGTTAATCACAGCATTTCTGTTTCAATAGGCAGGTTAACTGCACTGTTGTTAAATTATATTTCAAAAAGCACATGGGTGTCAGACATTTCCTCCTGTTTTCATTCCATTATAGTCATATATTCACAGCAGCTCAGAGCAGCCAAGGCTGGAGGTTTGGCTTAAATCAATCAAACTATGCAGATGCACCATGTTTTGGTCTGCACAATGAAATTGCCTGTTACAGCTGATTTGTTTTTCTTGTTTAGAATTACGGAAGTACTGTCCGCTATCATTTGTGGTATTGTTATTATTAATAATATTGAAATATTTAATATGATTGTACTGTTTACTTCAAAAAGGGAGAAAAACGAATGCATTTTTAATGTGATGCTAGCATCTTGGAGAATGCATACAAGACACTTGAGTATATTCTCTTCTCAGCAACACCAAGGTGTGCATACAATCTGTCAGAGCAAATGCGTCAAGCAGTTTCATTGGAACAGACAGTGTTCGGGTGAGAGATGGAGAAGTATGTGTGGGGGTGACACTGTCGCCCTGTGTCGCTTATGACCAGGTCCAACACTGAGAAGATTAGATAAAAAGAAAAAACAGAAAGAAATTCTAGAGATTTTAAAGACATCCTTGGTTACTGATCATTTAAATTGTGAATGAAAATATGACACAGAATACTTATTTACACTACTGTTTAAATGTTTTGGGGTCAGTAATATTTTTTATGAAAGAAATTAATACTTTTATTCAGGAAGGATGAATTAAATTAATCACAAGTGGCAGTGAAGACTTGTACATTGTTATGAAACATTTCAATTTCAAAGAAATGCTGTTCTTTTGAACTTTCTGTTCATCAAACAATCTGTTTTCAACACTAATAATAATAATAAAAGTTCCTGAGCACCAAATCAGTATATTAAAATGATTTCTGAAAGAAAATCATGTGACAGTGCAATCTGGAGTAGCGGCTCCTGAAAATATAGCTTTACCATCACAGAAATACATAACAATTTAAATATAATTATATAGAAAATAGTTATTTTAAACTGCAATAATATTTCAGTATTTTAGTATTTTTACTGTATGTTTGATCAAATAAATAGTCAGCGTTCTTTCAAATTCATTCAAATTTCAAGTTCTTTCAAATATCCATATATAATATCAGTCAAAAGTTTTTGAATAGTAAGATTTTTAATGTTTTTAAGAAGAATCTTCTGCTCATCAAGCCTGCATTTATTTTATCCAAAGTACAACAAAAAGAATAAAATGTAAAAATATTTTTCTCTTTGAATATATTTTTAAAATATAATTTATTCCTGTGATTTCAAAGCTGAATTTTTAGCATCATTACGCCAGTCACATGATCCTTCAGAAATCATTCTGATTGGCTGCTCATTATTTTGTTGAAAACAGCTGAATAGAATTTTTTCAGGGTTTTCTGTTAAATAGAATGTTCAGAAGAATAGCATTTATCTGAAATAGAAATCTTTTGTAACATTATAAATGTCTTTATTATCACTTTTGATCAATTTAAAGCAGCCTTTCTAAATAAAAGTATTACTTTCTATCATTTATTTTCTAAAAAAAAAAATACTCCAAGCTTTTGAATGGCATAGTGTATAATATTACATAAGCTTTTATTTCAGATAAATACTAATCTTCGGATCTTTCTATTCATACTGAACTGTGTTAAATATTGATAATAATAATATTTCTTGAACAGCAAATCAACATATTAGAATGATTTCTGAAGGATCATGTGACACTGAAAACTGGAGTAATGATGCTGAAAATTTAGCTTTGATCACAGGAATAAATTACATTTTAAAATACATTCAAATAGAAAGCAGTTATTTTAAATAGTAAATATATATATTAGGGCTGGGAAAAATTAATCAATGCATCACTAATTGAGAAATGATTCAGCATCGATTCTGAGATTCTTCACTCTCGAATCGATTCTGAGCTTAGTTGACTTACTTACAGACTCCAAACTCTTAAACGATAGTGTTTATTTATTTTTAAAGATTATGCAGTGGTCTCTTACTTTGGCAGGTTTATATCTGTACTTTCCATATACCAAACCTACACTCAATATCGATTAAACAAACCGATCCTGTGACCTCTGACCCTCTCTCCATCTTATATTTGTCTTGCATATGTTGAAATAGTGAGCTTAGTGCAAGGCAAAGTAAAACCTTCTGAATATGAAATCCTTCTTTCTGTTCAAACAAAACAATTAACATAGGATGACTACTATGTTTTTAAGTTCATTCAGGTACGGTATCATTAAGGCAAGATAAGCCGAGTTAATTGTGCTTCTGTTAATTGCCTCTTGCCAAGACTTAATTCTGTGCTTTGCATATTAGCTTCATTTTTTTTTTTCCTTGTCAGGCCAATTTTGTTAACAGTAGATGGCAACATTAAAATCTTTTCTAATAGCTGCCTTGCTGTAGGGATTGTGGCGGTTCCCTTGCAAAGTCCTAAACTGCCCCTCAAACCCCCAGATATAATCCGAATTTAGCACTTTATGTCTGATAAAGGTTTCCGACATTTAAGAGCTACAAAATGTTCATGAATCATTTTTATTGAGCTTTTAAAACCAAGCTTCAATTCTAGCTGTGAATGTCCATATAAAAAAAAAAAAAAAGATAGACCATCACAACACGTTCAGTGTAAGGGAGTGAAATATATCTGGCTATAACAGATATTCAAAGCATTCAATTTACAATACTGTACTGGACAGCCGTTAATCAGCTCCTACAGTTTGTGTCTCAGTTATGCCGGCATGAAGTCACCGTGTAATGAAATAATCCACCGTACAATTAATCTCTTTATGACAGTGGTCGCTAATTAACCAAATTTAACCAGATTAGCCTTGTAGGGTTACTTTCCACTTTAATCTGGACCGGAGCCGATTTAATTCTCTACATCAGCGTCCAGTAACTGAGCCTTTTTACCAGCAGCTGAAGTTGATTCAGTTGTACAGCAGCAGTGTGACTGAACACAGGCCTGACCGTGTCTCCAATTGAATAATACCAATGAGATTCTATTTAGGTCTGGTATTAGAGAACCCAGAAACAGAGTGAAGGACAAATAATTAGGTCACATAGGAAACAAAGAACAGGGCGGTTTGAAGGGCAGACACTGTCCAGCCAAATAAATGAGGCCACTTGACCATTAAAAGTCAAAGTGAAATGCATTATTTGCCTGCTTTTCATTCGTTTTTATTTCTTCTATGCCTGGCTACAATCAACATTAGGACGAAAGGGGTTAAAGGTCAAGTATGGTTCAGTTCGCCCCTGCTGCGACATGTTATAACTACACTATTTGTGTCAAAAAGCATCCTTCTCTATTGACAGCCGTTCAAAAGCAGCTGTGAGTAAGCTTTCTGCCAAGACAAAACTTGCTGAAGGAAAAATAAATATTTTAGAGTAGATGTTTATACTGTAGCAGCAAACTTGCAATGTTCTTTTGTGTTTTACTTTGAAAGTTCACCAAGATTATTGTGGACTAATAATCCAGTACGCAAATATCCAGTACGCAAAAGACAGCAGCACAATAGTCTCTGTAATTCTATATATATTTTGCATTTAGCAGAGTCAGAAGAAGAAAAGAAACAGCAGTTCACAGAATTAACTTTAATAATTGTCAAATGAACTGAAGGCAATTAGAATTCAATAGAATATGTTTGAACAATATCAAAAACAGGATTAGTTACTGAACAAATGGTCCAGGTTCTTACACATTTTAGACAGTGAATTTCCAGTCATTTTTGATCATATGCTCAGGTCTTTTTTTATTTATTTATTTTTTTGTTAATACAGATTACATTTAGAAACTGCAGTTGAAATATGCGGATTATAATCAGAAAAAAAATTAGAACAATAATCATCACTACAGAACTTCCCATGATTTTTCATGACATTTTGTCTGTCATTATTATATATAACTGAGATATATATATATGTGGCATGCAAAAGTTTGGGAACCTCTTGCAAAATCTGTGAAAATGTGAATAATTTTTAAAAAATAAGACAGATCATACAAAATGCATGTTATTTTTATTTAGTACTGTTAAGATATTTTACATAAAAGATGTTTACATATAGTCCACATGACATAAAATTGGCTAAAATTATTAAAATAACCGCCTTCAAAAGTGTGGAAACCCTTGGTTATTAATACTGTGTGGTTACCTGGATGATCTATGACTGTTTTTTTGTTTGTTTGTTCGTTTGTTTGTTTGTTTTGTTTTGTGATAGTTGTTCATGAGTCCCTTGTTTGTTCTGAGCAGTTAAACTGAGCACTTTTCTTCAGAAAAATCCATCAGGTCCTGCAGATTCTTCAGTTTTCCAGCATCTTTTGCATATTTGAACCCTTTCCAGCAGTGACTGTATAATTTTGAGATTTATGTTTTCACACTAGGGACAATTGAGGGACTCAACCACAACTTTTAAAAAAGATTTAAACATTCACTGATGCTCCAGAAGGAAACACGATGTATTAAGAGCCAGGGGTGAAAACTTTTGAACAAGATGAAGATGTCCCAATTTTTCTTATTTTGTTGAAATATCATTTTTTTCCATTTAGTACTGCGCTTTGGAAACAACGTAAGATACTTGCATGTTTCCTGGAAGAAAAAATTAAGTACAGTTTACCTTCAAATTATCTTCAAATTCAAAAAGTTTTCACCCCTGGCATATATATATATATATATATATATATATATATAAAAACATGAGGGTGACAGACGTTTGTTTTTTAGCTGAACTATCCCTTTAAATTGTACAACTTTTCAGTTCAAACTGAATCTTGAAGAGCACTGTGGGACACTTTTTGCAGTGACGTACCGCAAATAATTCATGAATAGGTGAAGTCTGAATTCATTTCTGTGAGAGATCGCCACATCCTGAAGGGACTGACAAATTAGTTGCACTTCACAACTCCTAACAAGAAATCTTCTTGGGAGTCTTCTAAAAAAATACAGTTCACAACCCCTGGATTCTGAAATAAATATTTTAAAGAGTGATATCGAGACAAACTCTTCTTTCAACGTGAAATGTTCGCAGTTGGCAAATGTCTGGATATTGTCGGAAAAACTAAAACACACACACTCTGCTGCCACTGCAGTGCTGTAGTGTCACTCTTTGCTAATGGAAAGCACACCAGGCAAATGAGATCACGACTTCCTGCAAATGAGGTGTGCAGTAGAGAACAGCAGTCTGCTTTAAAGAGCACCGCACAAACAAGAACAACACACACACATACGCACACACTATCAATACATACCACTGCAAGCGTACACACACACCGTTTTCAGGCAGACGGGGCTGTAGGGTCTTCAGTAAGAGTAAACAATGCTTTTAATTAAAGTTTCAGCATGAGTGGCCCCACTAGTCTTCCCTGACCACCACACCTTGTGCTTTTCATCTCTGTCTGTTTACTTCAGTGCTGATATGTATTTGTTTGTTTATTTATTTTTCTTTTTAGATAAAAGACACAGTTCAGTGCTGCTGTTGAAATGCAGTACTGTGTGCATGCCACAGATGTGGCTTGTGACCAGATGAACCGACAAGCGAGTGCACACGCAGCGGAAGGAGTAACAGCTGCTGAAGCCGCCTCTGTGATGAGCATCTGATTTAATATCCAAATCACAAATCCCTAATTATGTCTTATCTCGCAATTGCTGAGCACATTGCGATGACTAAAAGAAACGACAGACTGAGAGGAAAAAAATAGCAGACACTTCTGGAGGTTATAGCGGTGGTAGTCATACTAGTTTAAACATCATGAAGGTTTTCAGTATCAAAGATATTTTATTGATTAAGTAGCATTGTATTTTAAAGGAATATTTAAAGTTAAGGTAACGAAAGTAGTACCAGATCTTTTCTTCCGTATTGTGATGTACATCTGAGCTAAGCAGATTATTAAAAAAGAAAATGTACAGACTTGGTTCAATCCATCTGCTGGATGGAGAAAGATCTGCGAGCTATAAGTTGTAAGAAAGGGCAGAGTTTCTGTGGAGAAAATGCATTATAACCAGAGAGAAGTCTGTTGTTTTCCCAGAAGACTGAAGTTTAATTTAATTTTTAATAAATTTTGATTAAAGACTGCGAGTGGACAAATCATTTACAATAAGACACATTTAAAAAAAAATGCAGACGTCAAAGCTATTTATTTGTGTATCCTATATTTTCTGTTGGAATAAGTGATGCCTAAGTCATGAATCTTAATTCTTTTCAATAAATCATATAAATCTAGTATTTTAATTTTAAAAAGTATTTTAACATTAAAAGCAATAACTACTCTCTATAAAATGCTGGGCTAAAAACAACCCACTGGGTAAAATGTGGACAAATCCAGCAATTGGGTTGTTTAAATCAAACTTCTGGGTTGTTTTATTTACTATATGGCTGGGTTAAAATGAACCCAAAATTGGTTGTAATTTAAAAATCAGACACATAATTACTAGAGGCATCAGCAATAATCAAAAGGTGAACATTTATTAATAAGCAATTAAAAAAAAAAAATTATTTAATTATTTATTCAGTTTAATAATAAATGTTCATTTATTGAACATAAATACATGTTAATTTCCAAACTATTTGGGGTTAATTTTAAGCAAGAAATATAGCAATTTTAAGCAATAGCTGAGTTAAATAAACTACCCAGAAAGCTGGGTTAAACATTTAATGCAACCGCTGGGTCAAAACAACCCAGTCGCTGAGTTTGTCCATATTTCACCCAGTGCTGTGTTGTTTGTAACACAGCATTTTTTATTGAATGCATATAGTTTCCCAATTTCTTTTTTTTTTTAATATCTTCCATATTTTCTTATCAAATATTTTTTGCTATTTTCAGTAGAATGACAATGACCAATAAAATCTTATGTCACTTGTTACTACAGTATGTTACTTGAGGTCAAAAATTTATATACACCTTGCATAATCTGCAAAATGTTATTTTACCAAAATAAGGGGGATCACACAAAATGCACGAATAAGATATTTTTTACGTATAGTCCACAAAACAAAATAATAGTTGAATTTATAAAAATGACCCTGTTTAAAAGTTTTTTCTGTTTTGTTTTGTTTAGTGATAGTTCCTTTTTTGTCTTGAACATTTAAACTGTTCGCTGTTCTTCAGAAAAAAATCCTTCAGGTCCCACAAATTCTTTGATTTTTCAGCATTTTTGTGTATTTAAACCCGTTCCAGCAATGACTGTATGATTTTGAGATCCATCTTTTGACAGTGAGGACAACTGAGGGACTCATATGCAACTGTTACAGAAGGTTCAAACGCTCACTGATGCTCCAGAAGGAAATATGATGCATTAAGAGTCGGGGGGTGATGACTTTTTGAATTTGAACATCGGGGTAAATGTAACTTATTTTGTCTTTAGGAAAATATGATATTTAGGCAAAATTGTACACATAAATGTACACATCTTCATTCTGATCAAAAGTTTTCACCCCCCGACTCTTAACGTGTCGTTTTTCCTTCTGGAGCATCAGTGAGCATTTGAACCTTCTATATTAGTTGCATATGAGTCCCTCAGTTGTCCTCAGTGTCAAAAGATGGATCTCAAAATCATACAGTCATTGCTGGAAACGATTCAAATACACAAAAATGCTGAAAAACCAAAGATTTTTTTGGACCTGAAGGATTTTTCTGAAGAACAGAGGGCAGTTCAGGACAAACATGGGACTCATGAACAACTATTACTAAACAAACAAACAAAAAAACACAGCTGTGGATCATTCAGGAAACAACACAGTATTAAGAATCAAGTGTGTGTGTGTGTGTGTGTGTGTGTGTGTGTGTGTGTAAACCTTTGAACAGGTAATTTTTATAAATTCAACTATCATTTTCTCTTGTGTGAAATATCTTTTATGTGAAATATCTTATTCAGGTCAGTACGAAATAAAAATAACATGCATTTTGTATGATCCCTCTTATTTTGGTAAAATAATTAACATTTTCCAGGGTGTATGTAAACTTTTGAGCCACACTCACTTTTCAAACTTTATCCCACTTACACACTAAACTGAGCTTATCCCACTTTTTTTTTTTTTTTTTTTACACATGCATTATATTTGGGTGTCTCTTGAATTACAAAGACTGAAAAGCTCTAAACACAAAGAACAGAAAAAGCACAGAGGATATTCAACTGCTGTCAAACTGAAATCAAACCCGAGATGTATACAGTTGTTTGCCAGTGATGAAGAGCATCTTAATTAATTTGAACACCTGCATGATTCTATACAGCAGGTAATAGCACTCTCCAACCAAAAGACAACTCTATCAAAACAACACATGAAAACAATAATGTACATGTAGTATTAATACACCCAACTCATTTTTTTCTGTAGAGGAGTTAGTAGCTTATCTATCTTAATCTTTGAGTAGCTTCCCCAACACGTCCTCATAAAATACAACCTACATTTTATTGGCAATGTGTCATCATTGTCTGCATAATGACATGCACTCTCAGGAATATAAACACATAAAGGCTAATGACTCATTCTCTCACCTCACTGTTTATCTGTAATATTGTGGGCTCTAGTGATAGCTTAGTCACGACCAAATTACAAAAGGTGCAAGTTATTACATAATTTATCAGAAAACAATAGGATACAATGGTCTATTACCAAAGAAGCAAAATAAACACAGCCTAATTTGCTCTAAACCAGAACCACTTCCTGGCAACAGCAGTATTGAACGCATGTTTAGCACTAGTTAGGGATTGGCTAATTCCATGCATGATGATGAGATAATGACATCAAATATGATGTGAATGTCAATGTGATAAAATAGGACTAGCAAATATTATTTCATGGTTATAATGCTAACAATGAATACATAATGATTATTAGTTCAGTTTTAATATCATGACTGTGTGCACTGCACTAAATTAATCCTGGAAATTTGTCAGTCTGGAAGTTCATAAGATTATTAGCTCAGCGGTCTCAAATTTTTCAAACCAGGTGCATATCAGTCATTTTTAATACATTTTTAATATGAAAGGTCCTGCCAGCCGTTTTGTCACTGTGAAAGTCATGCAAGTAGAACTGTGAAAACTGAACCGCATGTGTAACAAAGAACAAATACATCATGGGTTTCAAAGCACCCGAACGAATAAATGGCAGATGGGGAGAGAGCATTTATTCAGCTCCTAGTTGTCAAAGAACATAACGCAGATTCACACCAGCCTCACATAGAAGAAAAGAGAGGGTGAAATGAACAGACATTAAAGGAACAGATATACGGTTGGAGATAAATCTGAAGTAGGAGAGCGAGAGAAGCGAGATGAGTTGTCGAGTGGGTGGCTGTGGTCAATTACACGCTCAACGTACTAAAACAAAATGGCTCCATCTGAGCAGTGTTACAGCAGACAGTGCTCGGATAGGCTTAAGATCTTTAATGAATGACTCTTCGTGCACAGATATGAAGAGAAGAACCTCAGATAAACACAGAGGAGTACTGGGACTGAACCAACGAAGGAAGTGAAGTGTTTGTGGGTCAAAAGGCAGTTTGAAATTGAACTGTGCCTCTGTATGTTTATTTCCCCTGGGTTAGTTGCATTAGTGATGCAGTTTCAGGAAACATGAAATCCTTAATCCTTGGTTTTCAGGGCTGAGTTGCCATTACGTTTATGCAGCCTACACAGGTAAACAAATCCATACAACAGTATAAATACACTGACCAAAATTATAAACGCAGCACTTTTGTTTTTCCCCCGCATTTTTCATGAGCTGAACTCAAAGATCTAAGACTTTTTCTATGTACACAAAAGGCCCATTTCTCTCAAATATTGTTCATAAATCTGTCTAAATCTGTGTTAGTGTGCACTTCTCCTTTGCCGAGATAATCACAGGTGTGGCATATCAAGATGCTGATTAGACAGCATGATTATTGCACAGGTGTGCCTTAGGCTGGCCACAATAAAAGGCCACTCTAAAATGTGCAGTTTTATCACACAGCGCAATGCCACAGATGTTGCAAGTTTTGAAGGAGCGTGCAATTGGCATGCTGACTGCAGGAATGTCCACCAGAGCTGTCGCCCGTGAATTGAATGTTCATTTCACCACCATAAGCCGTCTCCAAAAGCGTTTCAGAGAATTTGGCAGTACATCCAACCGGCCTCACAACCGCAGACCACGTGTAACCACACCAGCCCAGGACCTCCACATCCAGCATCTTCACCTCCAAGATCGTCTGAGACCAGCCACCCGGACAGCTGCTGCAACAATCGGTTTGCATAACCAAAGAATTTCTGCACAAACTGTCAGAAACCGTCTCAGGGAAGCTCATCTGCATGCTCGTCGTCCTCATCGGGGTCTCGACCTGACTGGAGTTCGTCGTCGTAACCAACTTGAGTGGGCAAATGCTCACATTCAATGGCGTCTGGCACTTTGGAGAGGTGTTCTCTTCATGGATGGCAGACAGATGGCAGACAGCATGTATGGCGTTGTGTGGGTGAGCGGTTTGCTGATGTCATCGTTGTGGATCGAGTGGCCCATGGTGGTGGTGGGGTTATGGTATGGGCAGGCGTATGTTATGGACAATGAACATTTTATTGATGGCATTTTGAATGCAGGCATCCTGAGGCCCATTGTTGTGCCATTCATCCACGACCATCACCTCATGTTGCAGCATGATAATGCACGGCCCCATGTTGCAAGTATCTGTACACAGTTCCTGGAAGCTGAAAACATCCCAGTTCTTGCATGGCCAGCACACTCACCGGACATGTCACCCATTGAGCTCCAGATCGGCGTATACGACAGTGTGTTCCAGTTACTGCCAATATCCAGCAACTTCGTACTGCCATTGAAGAGGAGTGGACCAACATTCCACAGGCCACAATCAACAAACTGATCAACTCTATGCGAAGGAAATGTGTTGCACTGCGTGAGGCAAATGGTGGTCACACCAGATACTGACTGGTTTTCGGATGCCCCAATACAGTAAAACCGCACATTTTAGAGTGGCCTTTTATTGTGGCCAGCCTAAGGCACACCTGTGCAATAATCATGCTGTCTAATCAGCATCTTGATATGCCAGACCTGTGAGGTGGATGGATTATCTCGGCAAAGGAGAAGTGCTCACTAACACAGACTGAGACAGATTTGTGAACAATATTTGAGAGAAATAGGCCTTTTGTGTACATAGAAAAAGTTTTAGATCTTTGAGTTCTGCTCATGAAAAATGGGGGCAAAAACAAAAGTGGTGCATTTATAATTTTGGCCAGTGTAAGTGAAAGTTACAGCAATGCTGACCAAACATCTACCAGTTCCTTTGAAAAACTCAAATAAATACTCAGCTACTACCAGTTAAACTACTAATATATTTAGTGATGTTAGTGATTTTAAAATAAAATGTTTTCATTCAAAATTTCTGCCAATGTGCATAATTATTAAGTATTAAAGGGATAGTTCACCCAAAAATTCTGTCATTAATTACTCACCCTCATGTCGTTTCAAACCTGTAAGACCTTGGTTCATCTTCGGAACACAAACTAAGATGTTTTCAATAAAATCCGAGAGCTTTCTGACCCTGCATAGACAGCAACGCAACTGAAACGTTCAAACGTCTCAGAACGGTAGTAAAGACGTCGTTAAAATAGTCCGTGTGACATCAGTGGTTCAACCGTATTATTATGAGGCCACATGAATACATTTTGTGCACAAAGAAAGCTAAAATAACAACTTTATTCAATGATTTCTTCTCTTCCAGGTCAGTCTCCGCTGCCATTCACAAGAATACCACGATGTAGATTTCATCAAAAATATCTTAATTTGTTTTCTGAAGATGAAGGTCTTATGGGTTTGGAATGATATGAGGGTGAGTAATTAATGACTGAATTTTAATTTTTGGGTAAACTGTCCCTTTAATGGTTGCCTACTGTATGTATTTTCTAACATTTGCGCTGTACTTTTTGAGAAAATGCAGGATTTGTCCTTCACTTTTAACCCTGCTATTTCTTCTTTTAAAATGAATGTTTTGATCTTTCTGACATCACATTTATTAAAAAAAAGACATCTTCAGAGTCTTTTTGACCACATGGTTCAAGACAAAATACATTTTTCTTGTTTTATTTTCTTTTTACAATCTATCTCATTATCCATTATGCTCAAACTTGTATTAATCTCAACTAACTAAATCACAGTGAGAATTTGTACAGAATTTATTGGTCCAAAGGACAAATTCAATATAAAAATGAGGATTGATTGGATAATATTCACTCTGCCCTCCATTTTGTTCAACCCCAAAACATTTTGAATGCAATAATCATCATTACAGTAATATTTCTGAACTGCAATGTTTGTAACAATGATAAAAACATCATCTGTTCATTTAAATGAGATTTGATTCACATCCAAACAGAATCAAGAGAATGACTCATTCTATTTTTGAGAATAAAGATCATTTACTATTGGAGAGATATAGAGAACTCAATGGACTTGAATGGACTGAGTGCATTTGTGCAAGAGAGTGACAGGAAAAGTGAAAAGCCATTTTCTCTTTGACAGTGTTTTTGCGTGAAACAGCTCCAGCAGCTGGTGTAATGTCAGTTTTAACGTTACAGCCTCTGACACTTTGGCTGTTTTGACCTGCGGCGTGTTGCTGCCGGCAGCTTTCTGACACTCTGGACAGGCTACAGCCTGACGATAGGTCACAGAACATCACTGAGATTGCGTTTTTATTTTTAGGGATGGCAAAGGCCTTGCTTCACGTACTCTCACACACCAACACCTTCATGTCTGAGGTTAAGAGAGAAGAGGTCGCCAGAACAGACACACAAGGTGTTTAGCTTATTAGAACGCAGGTTTGAATTCGGCCTGCGCCTGCATGTCACAATCACTTCGCTTCTCTGTTTTATATAAATAAAGTGTTTTTTTTTTTACTGCGTCCCCTAATGCAGAGTGATTTAAGAAATCTACCTATAAATGCTTTTTACTGGCCTTAAAACTGTATCTCTTTGTTTATTGTTATAAAAAAAATAATTCAGCAACTGAATCTTCTTCCTTTGCAAATTGTCATATTTGTGATAAACAGCCCAGTTAAGAGTGTCAGATGAGCTAGTTTCTGTGCACGGCATCTGACATAAAAACGTCATGACACATTGCAATTCCTAATATTTTCCAATTAGTGACTCAAGGCCAAGAAATAATCAATATATGTGTGGCTACACAAAGTACTGGAGTACTGGACAAAAAAGAAATAAATGAAATAAAACAAGATATGTGCTCATTACAGCATGACAAACTGCAACTGAAAAACAAAAGAATATTATCCTAATGTAAGAAAATCTACTGTAGTTCTTCATTCTTGTCAATATGTTGTTTTTAGCTACAGCTTATTACTAGAGGCGTGAAGAATCAGTATATCATCCATCAGGGTCTTTATACATGAGTGCATTTACAATGATATCCATCTCTCACTTATACTACAACTCATAATGACAGATAAACACACAAAACACACATTATTCTGTTTCTGTCACACTCAGAACTGATTCTGCCGTAGGCATCCACTCAGGCCTGAAGCTACACATATATGTAGAACATATTGTTAAAATGACAAAGCTGTCATGCATGTGACATGCTACCGTCTCAGCTGACAAGCCCTCAGTGCCATATTTATGGTAGAAAAGCATATGTAACCTATGCTTTGTGACTCCGTGTGCTGTTCAGGCAAGCATAACATTCCGCATCATGTAATTTTCACTTCATAATCTTCGTGTGTAATGGCCAGTCCTCTAGCTCAAGGTTAACACTACTTTATACACCTTTTTTTGTATGGAAAGAAAGAAAGAAAGAAACTGCCATTTCAACTTAACTTTGGATGGATGAGGAGAAATGCATG
This sequence comes from Cirrhinus mrigala, assembly GCA_036247105.1. NCBI lineage: Eukaryota > Metazoa > Chordata > Actinopteri > Cypriniformes > Cyprinidae > Cirrhinus > Cirrhinus mrigala. The sequence goes on along the minus strand of CM070023.1, from coordinate 17,867,143 downwards.
AGGAAAATTAGCCTTGATCTTATCAAATAATTAACTCGGATAGGTTTGGTGCTCTAATATACACAACATCCATTTGACAGGTTGTTCTGGTTAATATCGTGTGCTATCAAAGAAGTGAGTTGCTGTCACTTTTGGCATAATGAAATATTTATCATAATACGTTTTATACAACTGCACACACTTTCTGATTGGATTGTCCAGAATAAAAGTACTGAAAATGCTCCATCCACCACTTATCCATCCAAAAACTTGCTTAGAAAGCTAGCTAGCAATAAATACTCACTTTAACTAATCATTCAGGTAGCTAGCTATTATATTCAGTTTCACTGACTATATTATTCAGGTAATTAGTGTAGCAAAACCATGCTTATTTTGTAGTTAACATGGTTCAGCTATAGTAACCATGGTTTTTCAAGTAGCTAAATAAATGTTCAGGGGCCTCATGTACAAAGACTTGCGTTGAATTCATACTAAAACATAGCGTACAGACAAAGCTGTAATTCTGCATATGCACAAAAAAAATCAGATGTATGAAACTCTGCGTACGCAGGATCCCATGCATACTGTCTTTGTACATCCCACTTAATGAGAAACTGAGCGCACATGCACAAGCACAAAACCCCAACTGGTCTCCTCCCCCAAATCAATAAATTTTAATATGGTAATGAGTCCACTTTCTGCCAAAAGCAAGCAGCAAGAAGCTAAACTTTACCGAAAGTGAATTGGAGGTGCTACTATCCAAGGTAGAAACTAGAAAGAATATTTTATTTGGAACTTTGTCCTACGGAATTAATAACAAAAGAAAAATGAATGAGTGGGAGAGTTTGGTGGATGCCGTCAACGCGGTGGGATCTGAAACTCGCACTGTAAATGAACTTAAAAAAAAATAGATATCTAAAAAATAGATATAGAATTTTTTAGAGAGAACCATAACTTTAAATCTATCACTCACCAAGAAGCCACCCATTGCGCAGATGGCGCCTTTATAGCAATGTGTCTGCAGTCGATCGCTCTGATTACATTAGGAAAACCGGCTATCGCTGCGAATTGCGGCTTTAATCGTGGTCCAGAAAATCACTTTGGTCCCTAAAAACTTGTTCTCTTCGGATTCTGCCATTGGCAATGTCCTCTAATAAGGCCAACGCTGTCATTGCCATAGACGAAGGGTTGTATAAATTAGCAAATGCTGTTATATGTTCTAACTTAATTGTATAATTGAAAACATTCCCATAAGGCTCGTGTGACAATAGTAAGTCAGTTTGCCTATTTTATCAATTACAAATTAATAGCAATGTTTCTCTCAGGTGGTGTTGCGATAGACTTGTAGAATACTTCATAGTCTAATGTTTGCAACTTCACTTCATTGCCTCTAAGAGTCGCCAATGGACAAAAAACATGAGAAATGTACGTACGCCAGACATGAAGTTGGCGTGGAGGAACGCACAGTCTCAAGTTAATTTCACTGTTAGTAAATCCGACCGTGAGCGTGAAAACTGGCATGAGCAAAGTTTTTGTGCGTACGCAGTGTTGATACCCCAGGTAATTAGATATAAATATTTACTTTAACTGATTCAGGTAACTAGCTACAGTACAAATGCACACTTTATTCATTCAGGTAGCTAGCAATACTGTAAACTTTCAATTTAACTAACTATTCAGGCAGCCAGCCATAAATGCTTACATTAACTAGCTATTCAGGTAGCTTGCAATAAATGCTCACTTTGACTAATCATTCAGGTAGCCATTTAACCAAGTATATTATTCAGGTAGTTAGCTATAAATATTCACTTTAACATCTTATTCAGGTAGTTAGCAACAAACGTTTACTTGAACTTATTCTGGTAGCTAGTGATAAACATTAACTCTAACGAATCATTCATGTAACAAACTACAAATGTTAATCTTAACTGATTTATCAGGTAACTAACTATGCACTTTGACTTTAACTCATTATTCAGGTTGCTAGCTACAGTATGCTGTGACCATTCAATGTAACCAAAAAGTAATTTTTCAAGTAGCTACTAATTAAATGTCCACTTATTCAAGTAATTAGATATAAATGTTTACTTCAACTTATTTAGGTAGATAGCTATAAATGTATGCTTTAATCATTCAGGTAGCTAGCAATAATGTAAACTTTCAATTTAACTAATTATTCAGACAACTAGCTATAAATGCTTACATTAACCATTCAGGTAGCTAGCAATAAATGCTCATTTTAACTATTCAGGTAGTGAGCTATTGCATTAAATTTAACTAACTATATTATTCAGTTAGTTAGCTATAAGCATTCACTTTAACTTCTTATTCAGGTAGTTAGCTACAATTGTTTCCTTGAACTTATTCGGCTAGTGATAAACATTCACTTCACCTGATCATTCAGATAACAAACTACAAATGTTAAATTTAACTTATTTATCAGGTAACTAAACATTCTGTATGCTGTAAACATTCAATGTAATGAAGTAATTTTTCAAGTAGCTTCTAATTAAATGTTCACTTATTCAGGTAATTAGATGTAAATGTTTACTTCAGAGTATTCAGGTAGCCAGCTATAAATGCACACATTAATCATTCAGGTACCTAGCAATACTGTAAACTTTTAATTTAAATAACTAATTATTCAGGTAACAAACTACAAATGTTAATTAACTTATTTATCAGGTTACTATACACGCTAACTTTAACTCATAATTCAGGTCACTAGCTACAGTATGCTGTAAACGTTCATGTAATGAAGTAATTTTTCAAGTAGGTACTAATTAAATGTTCACTTATGCAGGTAGCTAGCTATAAATGCACACTTTAATCATTCAGGTAGCTAACAATACTGTAACTTTCGATTTAACTAACTAATTATTCGGGCAGCTAGTTATAAATGATCACATTAACTAACTATTCAGTTACTTAGCCATAACCACTCACTTTAACAGACTATTCAGGTAGCCAGCAGTATACATTGACTTATAATAACTAACTTGCTGAGCTGGATTCTCTGAAACTTTTCTGCCATAACAACTAGGTGACCCGAAAGAGAAAAATGACCAGAGAAGTGCCCCTTGCAGCTACACTGTTTCAGAGCACAATAAGATACAAAATCCTTGCCTGCTTAGCTCGAAGCATGAGTGCAGAGTATGTGTCAGGCTTAACCATACAATGCTTGGACAATTCTGAGACACAATGAGAATGCAACATGTGGGAAGGACGTTTTAACTGAAATGATCTAATCAGATTTGAATTTCTGCAAAGCGCCTCAGCTGGGATGCATTAAAGCCTGCGAAATGGAAAATGATGTCTCTTCATCTCTCCTCTTTTCGAATAAAGCCACAGATACCACCAAGCCAAATTTAGCTCGCACAGAAGACACTGACGGACAGTTTGGATCTCAGTATTAAAGAAATCGTTTTTGGTCTCTATTTTAAGGCTCTGCAAAAAATAGCATTCACTAAAATAGCACATTAAGAATTCTGGTCATGCTGCAAACTCTCACCAAGGTTAAAAGCCATGTAAAAAACTCTGACCCAGACTAAGACCTTGGAAGCCAGAACCAGTTCAGAAACACATTTATCATCTTGAGTGGTCTACAGGTCAAGGGTTAAGAATAAAAACTGAAGAAAAGGGGTTAACTGTCAAGATGAAAGCTTTAATAATTTAGACCCTCTGAGCAATTCATGTAGAGAAAAGTCTCTCTTGATACACTACAGATATGATTGACTCTCAGCTTAAAAACTCTTTTTAAAACAACTTTGTTATTAATCCTTTTATTATGCATTTAAAGAAATCAGTTACAGGGCTACAGTATGTAGCGTCCCCTCTGGTCTGGATCAGCAGACATTATTCTTGTATATCAGCAATGGGAGTGTCGGTTCTTTGCAGACCTGGCCGGAGCTGACACTGATCTTTTCAATTACAACATATAAGCCTTCTTGTTCTCATATTTAATTCATATCTATATCAGCTCTTGAATTCTGACATTGGGCAGCTGCTGGGATGCATACTAAACAATCACAGGACCACCTGCGAATGGGTGTCGGAATTACGACAAGTATCGACAAGCTACCGAAGTGTACTGTGTCAGACTTGATTGATGTAAACACAGTGTGCGCTCAATCATAATAGAAGGGTTCACTCTTTGCGCGCACGTATGCGTGCAAAGTGCTTACCATTTTCCTTAGCATATAAATGAGCCACCTGTGCCACAGCAAATAAATAACATTATGTAATGCTGTCTTACCTGAATAGCAGGTGTCATCAAGTGGAGAAAGCATGAAAAACAAAGAAAAAATAAGCAGCTGTCAGTTAAAATCACAATGCATTTTTCACAGATATTTTACAGATAGACTATCAATTCTACTGTGCATACACCATTCAAATCTAATACCTAAAAAGGAGATGTCTTCCTGATGAGACATCTCCGCTTTACTTCATTTACTTTTGAAAATTCCTGAGAATCGCCCCCTGTTAACACTCCATCAGACTCATAATCACAGGGGGTTGTGCTATTTTATCAGGGTGATTCATCAAATGATCTCATCATTCATATTCCGGCTGGGACGTACCGTTCCTGATCACAATCATGCCAGATTAAAGACAAAAAGAGTAACAAACAGTACAATCGTACAGTTCCAGAGTGTAGTAAGTTGTTTTAATAATGTCACTCTAATTGCTCAACTCAATAATGGATGAATGCTTCAATGGATGAGGGAAGATAATTAATGCATGTTTCCAGAAGACTGAATTGTGTCAGTTTACTTCAAAATAACATTGAATGGGTTTGTTTATACACCTACTCTGATTTCGTCATGGATTCATTTGCAGGTATGTGTAAATTATCTCTAAATTTATGAAATTCAGGAAATGCTGTAAAAGTTTAGCACTGAACACAGGTGTTTCTAGTCTTTTATCAGTACTGGGACATAGGCCACTCATCAAAAAAACACGTATTTTGATACTCTAATACTGTTTTAGTTAGAAATGGATATCACCCACCTTTACCTGCAGTAAAGAGTCATTCACAAGCTGAACACACAATAAAAAGCTGCTTCGTTGTTGACAAATGACAGAAGACTTTTGCTAGTTATTTTCCAATGGATTTTAGGTAAATTTCCACCTAACCAGTGCTTATTTTATAAAATATTCCGTCATTACTTTATTATGCGAAATCACAGCAAATGATTCAGTGCACAAGTGAACTGTCCTAATGAATAAAACTGAACAGCAAACAATTTCAGATCATTTTGCAAACTCATTTCACCAATGAAAGAGGTTAATTCACAAATTTGGCATCGCTAATTTTGATTCTTTGACAGCTGAAAATACACCTTGAGTGTTAACACTGAGTATCACCCTGGAGCACCTGTTTTTTCCTTTTTTTTTTCTTTTTCAGACCTATTCTAGCAGTCAGCATCTAGTGCTGTATATCATTATAAACAGGAGAACTTGAATTCAGTCTAGCTCATTTAAAGTGCCAGTTTTCCTCTTTTCTAAGAATAAATTAATTTGACAGAATTTTAAGAAAAACACAAGCAACAATTGGGTCTTTTTTACTGTATACTCAAACAGAAACCCCTGAAGTTTTTTTTTTTTTCTTTAGAATGTTGTATTTGGATGTTTCACACTTGCACATTAAATTTTGTCTACATATAGCACTCCCCAAGCAAGCTATAGCCATTTATTACAATGGTATTATAGGCGCCTTTCAGTGAAAAACAGGTCTGTTATTTTGTGTTTGTTTCATGCATGCACGATGCACTTAGTTTCACTTTCCGTTTGTTAAAATTTCCAAATAAACATGCTAATTGGTGTTTCCAAAAAAACAAAAACTATGCTTATTGCTTGAATAGATGACAGTTTGAACCAATCTGGTCACAGGGGTGGGACTAAGCATCAACAATTGTTCCTGTTTGGCTCAGAGGAGCAAAATGCATAGGTTTCTTTTGAAGAATCGATGCTGATCAAAATGTGATGATGTAATTACGTTCACTACGGGGCCTCTGAATATCCAAATGAGACTAATGTGATACTTCCAAAAAAGCAGAGAATCTTTAGAATTCAGATTGGATTTGCGGTTCAAAGGTTATTTAAATGTAAGAATAATAGTTATTTTTAGCCATGGGCGGCTGTCTTGGTTTTTAAGGATTAAAATAACAAAGAAAATGATGAAGTCTGGCTTGTGCCCCCCCTTTACGAAAATTATCCACTGACCATGGTTTTATTGTAGCAAAAGTATAGTAAGCATGGTTTTCTGGCATATTGATTACCATTTGTATAACCACAGATTCCATGGTTAGTGTAGGAAAGCTATGGTTAATTTGCGGTTACCATGGTTTAACTATAGTAACCATGGATTTTTGGTTTATTTGTGGTAAAAGCTTGGTTAATTTTTATAAGGGTTAGCAAAAAGGGTCTAGCGACTGAACAGAGTTTACATGGTGCAGTTCAAATTTTTGAGGACAAGCTCTGAGTGATCGGTTGTGGAGGACATTGCAGAGTATTGCAATCTATTATACTTTTTACGGGAACATTCCAAACACCCCAAATTCTTAAAATGCTAAAAGACTGGATAAAAATATAAAGCTTTTCTACATCATATTAACATCATTTGATGAATAATTGCTGCCATATTCAGTAGAAAATATATACAAACATCTCTCTGCAATGAAATTCAGTTTACCACCAGTTTTCCATGGATAATAATAGTGTGATTTCTTCAGGCACTTAGCACTGAGTTTTGAGAAAAATTTATAATGAGCCTAATTTGCATAGAAAGGAGGTGTGTCTGGGTTGGCAGTGAATTAATTTGAATACAGAGTAGCACTATCGTAGCACATTTAGCACTCTGTTTAACTGGACTGTGGGTGGTTAGTGGAAAAGATGCAGGTTTTGCATTGAAATATCACACGCAACTGTTTATTGAACTAAATGCCAACACATTTGGAGCGCAGGTGTTAACCACTAGCCCAAGGCTTCGACTTCCATTCCAGTCTCCAGTCTTTCATAAGGTTGTCTTTCAGTCCCTTCCTCCTGTTTTGGGACTCTGATAAGGAAGGCCAAGCTATTAAATTTATCTTTTCTCCTCTTTCTTTGGCATTATCAGTCTATTCTATCAGGAGTCTTTATAGATGTCTCCGCAGTCCCTTTCCCTCCCTCTCTGTCAATCTAATCTCAACGGCTCCAGCTGACGACAGGCGAAACACACACAGCCACTCACACACTCCATCAGAGACTATGGCTGCAGGTTTTGAGGCTCTATGATATGATCTAGGCTGTCAAGATACTATTGAGATCTCTCTCTTTTCCGTCCTTTCCTCCACCTCCCTCCATCTTTCCTCCTTCCGCACACTCAGAGAAACGTAAGTGCGGACACATAAAGTGACACCTGTTCTTTTATCTGTGAAAAGCAAGCCACTCCTACTAAATGACTCCTGTGGTGAGAACCACTAAAACAGTATTCACATCACAAGAGCCCTGCAGAGTGCGGACTTTACGTCTACAAATTCCCCCTAGCAGGATGTCGGATCTAAAATAATACAGTAAGAGCATGTGACTGGGTCATGAACCGCATCCTGCTGGCATGTGGGTGAAGCGGTCATGTTGGGCAGTCCGCAATTGGCATTACTCGATCAAATACCGGCATGGTCCGCAGCAGGTGGCCGGGGGGGTGGGTGGTAACCAAAGGGCATCACTGGCATGAGGGATTATGTAGGGGGAGGGCCAGCTGGTACTGGTGAATGGACAGGTTTCGGATTGGAAATGCCAAGTAGGGCCGCACAGATAGACTCAGACTCCCACGGACACAGTGGACCATCTTAACACGATGGTGCCAACAGCCTGGAGGCGCCAAGGAAGACAGCCCACGGATTCAACACAATGTTTTTAGTCCAACTCTGGATAATGTGAGCTGAAGGACAAGGAAATGGAGATGCAACAGACCGACGGACACCATGTGTGTGAATTCTGCTGTGGCGCACTGCAACACTGACTCCCGATATGAAACCTTGAATGCTGAGATCACTGTAGTTTAAAGGAGTGAACGTGTTCAGATTAGAGTGGGATTAGTGCATGGATGTGTGTGTGTGTGTGTGTAAGTGTGTAAGTTTAAGTACAGGAAGTGTAGTGTCCTCTATAGAGAGGAAGTGTCCTCTATAGAGAGGAAAGACTGTTAGTTTGATAGAACAAAAGATAAATTATAAAATGGTAAAATGAATTATAGTGGCGAATTAATAGACAGAATAAAAGACAGATAGAATGAATTATAAAATTGTAAAATGAATTACAGTGGCAAATTATAAAATGATAGCTGAAATGACAGCCAGACAGAAAGATAGAATGATAGAATGATAGAACGATAGAACGACAGAACGATAGATAGATAGATAGATAGATAGATAGATAGATAGATAGATAGATAGATAGATAGATTAGTCAGCGAATTAGTCAGTGTTGGGGTTTTTATTCATTTTGAGGAACACTGAATCTTTTTTTTTTTTTTGCGAGTGAGAAGAATGAATACATGTTTACATTTAGTCTAGAACAAAAGTAACATCTTACTTTTGATTTCTCTGAACATGGGGATAGCAAAGTTTTCAATCAATAAATGGGGGAAAAACGTAACTGGTGTTACTTATTTAAAAAAGTAACTCAGATATTTTCTTGAAAATTAAAAAGTAATGCGTTACTTTACTAGTTACTTGAAAAAAGTAATCTGACTACATAACTTAGATTACTTGTAATGCGTTACCCCCCAACACTGGAATCAGTCTGAATTAACAATATAATGCCGTTAATGGGAAGGCTATTTTTAAAAAATAAGTAAACAACTCTTAGATATAACCACTTTGTTACGTCAAAATAAGGTTTAAATAGCTTAAAAACATGATCTGTGGGAGTTTTTTATTGAGTAATCAGCTTTTAATGTAATTTAAAGTAAATCTCTGTCTGTAACCAGTATTTACCGAGGTTTGATGACTAATGATTCGAAAAATTAAAAAAATAGTTATAAGTTAACTATTCAAAAGAATAGCTAAATGTAAGTTCACAAATAAAATATGTTGTTTAAATTGTTACTGCCTTGAGTTACTAATATTTTGGAATAAATGTACAATGCTTAAAACACTAACTTGATGAGATTCATACTTGGCTGATCACATTGTTAATATAAAAATCTAAGATAATTTTTTTTTCTTTTTTCTGTTAGTGTAAGTAATGTTTATTTAACCAAGAAAATGTGACTGAACATGAATTTACATTTGATTACAAAAAAAAAAACTTTGAGGACTTTGCCTCCTCATTTCAGAAAACCACTGATTGAGTAATATGATAGATTAAGACATATATATCAAGCCGTGCTTGATAATTTTACTGAAAGTTAAGTCTCATGAAGTTTTAAACAATAATGTGGCTCTATTCATGTCCTTGTTTCCGCTGTCATTCAGAGATGCAGCACGACTGTCACACTGCTGAGTTTTAAATTCAATTCCTGCTGCGAGTGAATGTTCACGCCGGCGTCCCCGGTTCCGGCCACTCAAAGGACGACTAGGGGACTTCAGACTCCATGTTCTGCTCATTCACTCACAAAAGAATTGGAGAGAGAGAGGAAAAACTAAAAAAAGACAGAGCGACAAGTCTCTGCTCCTGTCCACTGGATGATTCATGAAGAACCTGGACACGACAGATAACCGAAACAAGGAATGATAAGGTAGTCATCTCTTCCTTTTCTGACGGGCCTAAAATCTCCTCTCTTCTCCCCTGCTGTTCTCTAGTTTGTCCTCTGGTTTGCGAAGCTGCCGCTGACCCCCTCGGACAGACAGTATGGCACACTGCCATACCCTGGGGGAGGATGAAATGAGTTTTAAGAGGGAAAAAAAGAAAGACCAGAGAGTCCAGTGAGGAGTAATATTCAACATGGCCTGGCAGCAGTCGTCTAAATGCTAATCCACTATCAGGTACACAGTGGCTCATAGTCCTGCGGCTCTAAAACTGCTCTATCAGTGTGTGCCAGGAAATTACAACAGCTTAATTTAATTAAGACATAGCCGCTGCACAGAGTGGATGCGACAGTTAGCACTAGCATTGTGCAATGGAGACCGTGACCTTTCGCCACTTTGAAGCACAGACAGTGGACATCATTCCCGAAGGCAGGATTGTCACAAAAGTCTTGACCCATGAAAATCTCCTAAAGCTGTTTTCCATCATCCATTAATTCTTGTTATAATTTGAGGACATTCATCAGGACATACATGTCTGTTCTCTGCCAGATGTGCCTTTGAGCTATACTGAAAAACACATTAAAATCAATAGTTCGCCCAAAAATTTTAATTCTGGCATCATTTACGTTTAACTTAGTTCCTTCTGCAGAAAATAAAAGACATTCTAAACATTCCATGTCATTCCAAATCTGTTTTTTTTTTTTTCTTTTGTGGAAAACAAAAGAAAATATCATATTTTTGAAGAATGCTTCTATTTTTGCCTGCACAATGAAACTCAGTGGTGTCCAAAACAACACTGTACCCCATTCGCTTTTGTTGAATGGTATTGTTTTCCACAGCCATAAAATCATACAGGTTTGGAACGACATAATTGTGACTAAAACATGATATGTTTGTATGAATGTCCCTACTGAAAGACTGAATTTCACATGTATGACAAACCCAAGGCACGAATTCGCATGACTCATTTACATACTCAACTAAATTAACTGACCTCTTCAGCAGCATATTCAAGTGATTTCACAGAAAATTCAATATAGTTAAAAATAAGTGTTTTTCATGGGCCATCTGTGCACAGAACAGCTGGCTTTGCAGTGAAAAGAACTTCCTGATCCTGATGCAAGCAACATATTTCTTGCTCTGCAGGTAAATTACCATGTAATTGCTTGATGTGCTACCAAACACGGTACAAAAAGCAAAACAACCACTTCAATTCCATTTTAGTGACGGCACTCACGTCATTATTGTGTGCTTCATATACAGGGTTGCACTAGGATTGGAAAATCTCTTGGAAACAAGGATGTTGGAACCAAAAATTATGGCACTCAGAGAGGAGGAGGTTTCTAAAATAGAAAATGCTATGAATGCAGGGGATCTTAAACGAATAGATATTTTTTTGTTAATTGAAATTAAGCTAAAATAAAATAGAAATATTAGAACCTAGTACTTAAAATTACTAAAACTAAAAAACAAAAAAAATTACCCTAAAGACACATAGAAGCCCAAACATAAAAAAGCTGCTCTTTTCTCCAGCTTAAAACAGCACATTATACATTCACCACCACACCAAGGATATGGCCCTTCCGTTCTACTGCTCTCTTCCAAACTCTCAATCTCTCTTCCTCCCTCACAGTCTTTTCTCTCTGTTTGCGAATGACAATGTGTTTGCATCACTTTCAGCTCATATTTTGCAACAGAAAGACTGCACAGACTCCAATAACACAGCATGTCAGCATTCTCTAAGACTTTCTTCTGTCAGATCATGAGCTATTCATTTGGTAGGACCATTCCAATACATAGTGAATCTCATTCTGCCCTACTACTTTAAAGCGCTAGTTCATCCTAAAATGAAAATTAGCCCATTATTTACTCACCCTTCAGGCATCCTAGGAGTATATGACTTCCTTCTTTCAGACGAATGCAATCTGAGTTATATTAAAAATTATCCAGGCATTTCCAAGCTCTATCATGGCAGTGGGCAGGTGTTTCTCTTCATCAGTCCAAAACAAGTCAGATAAAGTGGATCCATCCATAATAAAAAAAAGTGCCTCACACGGTTCCGGGGGGTGAATAAAGGCCTCCTGTAGCATATCGATGCATTTTTGTAAAAAAAATATCCTTATCTAAAATGTAATCTTCACTATAATCTAGCTTGTGCTAACAGTCGTACATGGAATGAGCAGCACATGCGCAATGCCGGCGTATTACGTCATCCGCCCGGAGCTGCTTCTGTGTACAAGCAGTTGGCGCAAGCTAGATTAAAGTGATACTTATGTTTTAAATATAAATAATTTTCTTACAAAAACGCATCGATTTGCTACAGGAGGTCTTTATTCACCTCCCGGAGCTGGTGGGAGGCACTTTTTGTTATGGATGGATGCACTTTATTGGACTTGTTTTGGACTGATGAAGAGAAACACCTGCCTATGCCATTCTAAAGCTTGGAAGTGCCAGGATAATTTTGATATAACTCCGACTGAATTCATCTGAAAGAAGAAAGTCATCTACACCTAGGATCCCTGGAGGGTGAGTAAATAATAGGCTAATTTTCACTTTTGAGTGAACTATCCCTTTAAGTTTGGTAAAAACAAAGGCATAAAAAGATAAATCTGGAAATATTTTCCATTGTCTTTGTATTAGTTTAAACCCCAGTAGCATTTCAATTTACCTACATTTTCTAATAACGAGGTTACTCATTTTTGTGTAATGAGCCAAGAGTACCATCACCTTCCTGCAGCTCGCTTCAAAGGTGTAAAAATGGCATTTGGAATCTGCCCAAAATCTCATTCTGCTTCCGTCCCTTGATATCTATATGAAAATACACTGGTATTCCCAGAATGACAATTGTAAAGTCACCTACTCTTTTAGTACAAACTGAAACGCACTTGCATTTTTTACAATCTGCACAGTTAATTCCTCTCTGCTCAGTGTATGGGTGTTTGATTTCAGTGACAGGACAGTTATTTTGAAGTTTATTTGCATGTGTTTGCGTTCCACCCACCCTTCTCCCCGGGTGAGCGTAAAATCCGCTGAGGGAAAAAGTCATGTGCTTTTTTGAAGTGTGATGTCTCGGAGCCTGAAGAGAAGTTTAGGAGTTCTCCTCTGATTTCAAAAGGAGTTGTGAATACTCATCTGAATAATTATACCCACTCTCTGCTTTCTTCTGTCAGTCCAAACGCTTTCCCAGCGTACACTAACGGCAGCTCCGCACCAATCCTGCCCTAGATATTAACATCTTAGCCAAGATAAAAAAAAAAGTAGAGATGCTGAAAAGTAAAAACATCACAGTGAACTGTCCACTAATGGATTTCATCTTGAGTGAAGGTGCCTATATATGTTGTATGTATATACATACATCCATAACTGCCACTTTCATAACCACTCTTGTGTAAATGGCAAAAGGTCTAGCCCACATTAGCCCTTATATTTAGGAGAGATTGTCAATTTAGCGCACAATACGCATCAGACGGTCAGCAAATGGACTGTGAACGTGCTGTCTGAGTCTAGCATGAGAGTAAAGCTCCAAAATTACATCAGTGAACGCAAATCCCATCATGAAGAGCTTCACTTAAACCAATCCAAACACATAATTAAATGTAAGCAAGAGCCCATAGGCAAAACCGCACAGTTCAGTGGGGTTAAAATGAGTTAAGACCCTTTTTCTGAGATTTGCGTAATGTTACATCAGCACAATCTAGCTGATGATGATTAGAAAGAATAAAAAGCATGAATATAGAGTTGAGAGAGAGAAAGCATTTTGTCTCATTTTGGACTTTTACCAGAGCATACGAGCAAGTGCTAATCCAAATGTGTGTGTATGTGTGTAGCTGTCTTTCCAGCTATAACACAAAGGTCTTTCAATCACACTGGCAGCCATGTGAATGGTTGCATTGCAGTGTTACTGTGCACAAACGCAAGAACAAAATTAAAAAATAAAAATCCCGCCCCATCCCCACTTCATCATATTCACTCTGAGAGTTCAGTGAGTCATTATTGCACTTTTACCCAAATGTGAGTAAAAATCAGTTGTTCTGACTTGAGTGCTGCAGTTTATGAGTAATTATCAAGCACGAGCAGTTACACCAGTAGAGATAATTAGCGCTGTTCAGCGTGCAGCCCTTTAACTGCGAGAGACACTCATGCTCAAAGATTCATGTTTTGAAGTCAAGAGTTTTGTTTCAAATGAAGCCACCTCGAAACTGAAAAAAGGGTAAGTGATTAAAAAAAAATCATACACTTAAAAACAAGGGAGAAGACCAAAAAAATGTTTGTACTTAAAGGACTAGGATGATGAAACACATTCTCAATATCAGGAAAAAATACATGAAAAAAAAGAGAAAAACAGCAAACCCACTGTGTATGTATATGAAGACCTGTGTATGTATATGAAGATATGAATTCATGTCACATTTGAAGATCATTTCCAAAACAAAAGAAATCTCTTGGAATTAAAGAGCTGGAAAAGACAGCTTTTCGTATCTGATCGCCACTCTGTGCATATACATCAGAAAACACAATGAGTGCATGCAGTAGTAACCATATGGAACTGATTGGGTGAAGTCATGCAAGAGTGATGGCTTGCACAAAAAATATTTATGATGATGTGTCTGGAAAGCATAACAACATATCTTTATATATAATCACATATTAACCTTCAGAAAGACCATCATCTCAGCATCCGATTAAGTTTTAAATAAACAAGGCTGAATTTTAAAGTCCCCATGAAATCTAAATGAAAGCTTTTTGGTTTTTAGTGCGAAGATGTTAGCCTTAAGGTTATCTGTAAGCTAGTGTGCTTCAAAACAATAACAAAATTTGCATTTAGAAGATATAAGCATTCAAAATTTACAGTAAACCATTTTTGATCACTTCAGCTTCATCAAACTTTCTGTCCAATCAAATGCTCTGTAAAATCCAAAGCGTCCCGCCCCCTACACTATAAATAGACACTGATGCTGTGGCTGAAATCGGTCACTTGTTTACAGAATTTGTATTTTCATGTACGATAAATGACACATAGTGCACTATATATTAGAAAGGGAATGATTCAGACAATGTAAATGTGCATTCCGTTGGGGCAAATGAAGTCTGGTTTCAGTCTGTGCCACGTGAACCGCCACCACGCGCACAGCTTGCTCCAGTCCAGAGAGACAATAGCATGGAGCGGATCATATGCACGAGTCTGCACAGACTGCAAAACATATCAGACCCTTTTGAATGCTATTTTATATATAGATAATGCGATATGGATGGGATTGTGGCTGTCCTACGCTGTCAAATGCGGCTTTACCCAGCTCAGTGGCTCTGACCCAAGCTGTGATATAAACTAAAGGCTCTTAGCTATTTAAAAAAAGAAATTACGTCAATACATAGAATAACGTGTTTCATAACCCTTCAGTATTTGCCAGGTAGATCAAGAGGGTACATTATGAGTCTAAAATAGACTCTATAATTATGGGAAGAACAAACAATTGTGTTTATATTTGTCTCACATAAATAAAAATAGTCAAAACCCGCAAATGCAGAAAGGGGAAATTCAAACTTGATGAAGGATTTTAGAGAGGATGTGCTACCATGCAGGTTCAAATTTACCTCAAAGATGAAAGTGTAAGATAAAACACGCACCCTGCCACACATGCAGGGCCTCCAAGAGCTGAACACCCTGTAAAACCTCTCAAAGATCCGCTGTATGACACTTGCCAAGAACAGGATTACTGAACAGGATCTCAGCATCTCTGCAGTTCCTGGGCCCTCCCCCCTACCTGGGACTGAACCTGCCACCATAGTTTTGAAGACTTACATCATTTACCATTAGGCTCAGACGGATCCACTGGGCCATAAAGGGCAATGACAATAAAAACATGTCTTATTTTGTCTGCTGCTTCATAGCTGCTGACATTGACTACCTTCCCCTAGCCTTTTCCCCTTCCTCTCACTTGAGAAAGACACCACACACCGCTCTGATTCCACTACGGACAACTCTTTGAGAATACAAATATAAATCAAAGTGAGTGTTGGACTCGAGAATCCTCTCATAAACTGAATCTTTGCAGTCTACACTTCCGGATTCCCAGATGACCGATGACAAGAATTTGGTTGAGATTTAAGTCTCACTGAAAAGAAAAAAGCAATAGTTGTAGATAATAAAAGCCAGACGACAGGGATTTTTTTTTTTTTTTTTTTATAACAGCCAGACAGACAGAAAGATAGATAGATTAGAGGTGTGTCATATATAAAGTTTACATACACCTTGCAGAATCTGCAAAATGTTAATTATTTTACCAAAATAAGAGGGATCATACAAAATGCATGTTATTTTTTTTATTTAGTACTGACCTGATAAGATATTTCACATAGAAGACATTTACATATAGTCCACAAGAGAAAATAATGGTTAAATTTATAAAAATGACCCCGTTCAAAAGTTTACATACACTTGATTCTTAATACTGTGTTGTTACCTGAATGATCCACAGCTGTTTTTTTGTTTAGTGATAGTTGTTCATGTGCCCCTTATTTGTCCTGAACAGTTAAACTGGCCGCTGTTCTTCAGAAAAATCCTTCAGGTCCCACAAATTCTTTGGTTTTTCAGCATTTTTGCATATTTGAACCCTTTCCAACAATGACTGTATGATCTTGAGATCCATCTTTTCACACTGAGAACAACTGAGGGACTCATATGCAACAGTCTACGATAATATCATAATTGTTTTTTAAACGAGTATATCGCAAAAACCAAATGGTGTTCCATTACTGAATCAACCAGGTGTTTGAACGAATCGGTTGAATGAATGACTCAATGACTCACTCATGCAGTGATTTGCTGACTCCTACTGGCGATTTTAGGTTTATTTTTAAAGTATATTTTCCCTTTTCCCCCCCCCCAAATTATTTCAAATATCAGTATTCAACCTTTTTTAAACATCAAAAAATTAATTATGCATTTGCAACTGCAGGTTAACTGCATTCATGTCCTACATTAGACAGTCTGTGTAAATGCATCTATATGCCACTACATATGCAGATTTTGTGCCACCTCTGCATTGCAAACATAAATTTAGTTGACAGTGATTTCATTTGATTGCTAACAGCCCTGTAGTTTTGAATTTACTGATTAAATGGAAGAATTTGACACAAATGATGATGGATACATTTAATTAGGTTAGAAAAAAAATAGGTCAAAATCAATTTATATGTATCAGAAAAGTTAAGACAAGCAGATATAAAAACAGATAGAACAACAGATATATAGACAGGTAAATAAACAGAGATAAACAGATAGTGAGCAGCAAAAGCCATTATTTGCTTTATTTATCTGTCAGTTTTGTTCATCAGCTATTAAAATCATCCTTAAAAAATACCAGTTAATTTTCAATTAATGAGCCAAGTTTCAATTCACTCTGGTGCCAGCTGAATCTGAAATTACATTGACCCAGGCTTAATTGATTTCGTACAAAGCCATTAGACTTTGAATTAGAAGTGCTGCGATGAGAACGGCTCTGCTCTTCCCAAGAGACGACTGATCATGTCTTTGGTGTAAACATAAGCACTACGTAAAAAAAACTGCAAAAGAAATCAAAGTCAAAGCAACCCAGTTCATGGTTCCTTCAGGCTCTATGTTTTCTTTTCATTTCCATTTGTTTTTTAAATCTTAAGAACTACAAATGAATAAGAGAGGGTTGAGTACATATATTACAACAGAAAACTTTCTCCAGCACCTGTGGCAGAGCTTTATGTTCAGCTTCTCGTTTCTCATTACTTTATGTAACACACGAAAACACATTGGGAACATACAGTCCACAGCCAGCACAATTCCCATCTCTAAAGCTGAGTAATGTTGGTAAATGGCTAATTATGTAAGGCTTTGTTTTGACCACAGCTCTCAAGAGCTCAGTTTCCACTTAGTTTTGAAGGGCATCTAGTTTTAAAGCCCATTTGTCTGATTGCAGCGTTGGGACATTCAAGCCAATTACTGTACCAGACAGCCCAAGAAACCCACCAATTTGATGCTTAGCTCTCTGTTGCGCTTTTTATGTTCCCCCAGACAGGGCCGAGAAGCTGCAAATAAGGTAACATATATGATTCATGTTAATTAGCAAGTCTTGAGGCTCACCGTCAAATTAATAAAGTAGATGCAGCCGATTAAGTGATTAGGTGAAATGAACTTTTGTCATCAGGTTTTAATGCTTCATACTTTCTTCTTTTTCATTTCAAGCTCCGAGGATTCGTGAGTATAATTGAATTTTTCATAATACACTCGCAGGAGGGTGATCTGCAAAGCTCTTCCACATACTGAGACATGACCAGTTTTGTAAATAACATTTAATCATTCCTTAATATTTCTGCATCTCATCGCGGTGAGTCCTTCACTCCTGTTTTTAATAAACCGCACGTCTCCTCTAGGCTCCATACGCTGACAGACAGCGAGCGAAACAAACAACATTTCAGGTCTATAAATATTTTATAAAGTCACCAGTGTAATATAGCGCAAAAGCTCATTTGTTTCGGGAGTTACTTTTATGCATGCATGAGATTTTCGCTACATGTCTTTTTTCCTGCAAATCATCTTTCTTTCCTAATGAGAGGTGGGAATCCTCCAAGCATATAATGCAATAACCACAAAGTATGAAACCGTGGGACTTCGGGCTATAGCCAGAACATGCAACATATTTAGCAGCACAACACGCTTGTGCACAGTCATGTGATTTGCTCTGGAAGAGATCCGTTGGGATCACATGATGTGAGCAGTTGTGTCACTACAGTTCTCTAGTTACCATCAATCGCATGTTTCTCACAGATGGTGGTGCAGATGTTGGTGGTCAGCAGGGCTGCAGCTGAATGCAAACACCCCATCTAAAACTCTGTGAACATTACACATTCCATTAGGGATGTATGTGACAACTCGTTGGAGCTGATAATGAGGTGCAGAAAAAATTAGCAACATTAATTGCAGATGAATGCATCCTTTTACATATGCTGCTGATGGTATGTAGGAATGTTTTATGTCACACTTACAGGAATTAAAACAGTTGCACAAGATGCACAGATGCACAAGATTTTACCATTTTATCGGTCAGTATTTAATATTTAATTGCACATGATTAACAGACGATCTATCGAAGCCTGTTTCCGCCACTGAATAAAAAAACTTTCAGAGGGTCAGAGGGTTTGTTTTACACAATTGTTTCAAGATTATATCTCGCAATTCTGACTTTATAACTCGCAATAGCTAGTTTATATCACGCAATACTGAGAAAAAAGTCAGAATTGCGAGTTCATATCTCATATCTCTCACAGAATTGTGAAATAAAAACTCACAATTACTTTTTATTTATTCAGCGGCGGAAACAGGCTTTCATAATGAACAGATAAACAGATAGATAGAAAACAGACAGAAATAAAATTAGCAAAATGTTTTAATACAGTACCTGCATGTCTGACATGAACAATTTTAAAATGACATATCTAAATGTACATGGATGGATGGATGGATATAGAAATGTATTAATATTTTTAATTTCTGCAAGGTGCAAAATGAAACATCCTATTTTAAAATGAAATATCCAGCTGTCATTTGGACATTATAATGTTTTGATGTCTAGCATAACATTTCAATATTGGCCATTTGGTCAGCCAGAATATTAATATTAGTGCATCCCTAATTTTTACATATCAAAATGCCCAATACATTTGACTGTTGTCCCTCCAAACAATCTCCTCTAGTTTCATGTCTCTCAAAGCACCTCATAATCACTCCTTCTTTGCACATAACAAACAATTTTAACCTAACCGAATGTTCCATGCCCATTTCCTCATTTATTTCCTAGGTAACAGAGTAATTAGTGGGATAATGTACAGTCTGTCAGCCATTATCGTAAAATAAAGCCCAGCAGGGTGAGAAGGACCCTAAAGTGAAGCAGAGGGTGGCTGTACATGATCCTTACTTAAAAACACAGGTTCTTTAAAGTGTATACAAATGAGCAGCATGTCCTTCCCTACATACAGAGGGAACGTTTGCCAGAGCTTTTATAGGCAAAGGGCGGTTTTTTACCCCCTGAAATCTCTCTCTACACTCCTGTAGCCAACTTTTGACCTTTTCTTTCTGTCAGTTCGATGTGCTCTTGTGTCTTTTGATGAAGATGTCACAGAGCCACGGCCTCTGAGATACAGAGGGCTTGATCTGGTGCTTTGTAAGTCACTGCAAACGTTGAGGGTGAAATCTGTCTGTTCATGTTTATGCTAACGTTGAGACCTAAGAGAGGTCAGGCCTTTCAAAACATCTAATCTAGACGTTACACAGAAGAAGTGATAATAATAAATGCCAGCCTATTGATTTCTCATAGTTCAAAGCATACAAGTAAATCTGAACCATCAGGGGTCAATAGAATACACTATTTTGACTCTGACCTTTGCTTTTGATTTTTCAAATCTTATCACTGCAGAAAAATAATCTGAACTATCTTACTCAGTAATGATAAGGCTTAAAATGGAAGAAAAATATGATTTCTAAACTCTAAATGACTGTGACTACAGAAAACAAAACATTGGGTTTCTGATGTACAGGAAGTTCAGAGCTGTCGATGAGCATTTATCTAACCTACAGACACAATGAGTCACCTCAGTGTGTCTGACACCCAGTGTCTGACAGCAGTCACACAAAATTCAATCACATTACAAGCTACAGTCTCACATTGGACCAAGCAAACGCTCCAAACCAAATGTTCTCTGACTCCATATTAAATTTCAGGATGACTCATTCTGGAGAGCCTAGAATGAATGCTGAATGCTAAAAGCCTTTAACTTGGTGACACTAGCCCATGATTTTCAAACTAAAAATTGTTACATTTTAGAGACTTGCAATTTAAGACTTATTTTGATGCAACAAATTGAGTTGTTTAATCATAATTTTTTAAATTAGTCTTCCCATTAACACCATGATATTGTTCATTCAGACTGATTTGCTAACGCACACAAACACAAAAGGCGGGACTTATCACATGAACCACAGACAATCATAACCAGTCATATCCAATCATATCGCAATGGAGGCACTGCCTCCTCTCACATGACTTTTTTTCCCATTCATTCTCAATTACTCCCCACCAAACTCACCGCACAGTGTAGCGGGTCTGTTAAAACTCAATGAGCTCAGGGGAGGCGAGACAGACGTGGATTTTTACACTTTTTAATGTTATATTAATGTCTTAGGTAGCACAGGTATATTTGTAGTAATAGCCAAAAAATACATTTTATGGGTCAAAATTATCGATTGTTCTTTTATGCCAAAAATCATTAAGATTAAGCAAAGCTCATGCTCCATGAAGATATTTTGTACATTTCCTACAGTACATATATAAAAACTTAATTTTTGATTAGTAAAATGCATTGCTGAGAACTTCATTTGGACAAACGGTGTGAACGCACAGCCTGTTATTGTAGCAAACTGTGCAAAATACATGGTCTAACTGACCAGTATATACTTAAAATGTATTTTGTGAATGTGTTACACTACTTTTGCTTACATTGAAGGAAAATGTATATAAATCTCGCCAGAATTTCCAAAGCCCTTTCTGGGGCTGATTATAAAGTTAGACAAAAAATGCTGAGTGGGCTGAATTCAAAGCTAACGCCTGCAGACACACATGCACACAGTACACACTTACTCATACTTAAACATTCCCCTCCTGGTGTTCCAGGCTCTTCCCGTGCAGGGAAGCTGTTTCTCTTTTATTCAGTGTAACCACTATTCAGAAATGCAATGAATAAATGACATGCATCTTCTCTCATTTTTACCCTTTCGTCATCCCCACTCATCCCCCTTTCATCTTTGCCTACTTATTTTCAAATCTACTAAATTTACCTTCAAGGATCGCTCTGCCTAACATCTATCTATCTATCTATCTATCTATCTATCGTATCTTGGTCTGTCTGGATAGATTCAGAACTCTTGCTTTGTTCTCTGTTTTCATTGGGTTTTGCAAGAAGAAATGCATTTATAAAAATACACTTTTTTCTTCATTTAGAATGAATTTCTCACAATCTAAAACTAATTCTTCTCACTTGTGTCATTAGGGGGGCTCAGACTTCAGATGTGTAGGCTGCACAGATCCATTTTTCAGCCTTGCGACGCTCTGTGGGGATTCTCACCTGCCAGACTGAGGCCGAACGCAAAACAAACTACCATTACATTCGCAGAGAAAATGGAAAAATTGGCCCAGCCTGTAAAAGGTCCACAAGAGGTCACCTGAGACATGCACAGACCATTTCTAAAACAATTGAACCTACAGGGTGCAGTTTTGTACTGATAAAACCAACACTGCACAATGCTGGCCACACGCAAAGTCCTAGAGGGCAACCGTATCGGCAAGAAACTGCATATTTGAGGTAGTGTTGACTACAAAATCACCCAGAGCGTTATCAGCGATGTACTGCTTGCACCATTACCCATGCAGACCGTCAGGCCGTGGGTCACGTACTGCAGACAAACTGCCATTCGGGCCGTGTATCATCAAGGTGACGCAGACTTCACAGGCTTGGCAGGTGTTTGCAGGTGAAGACATGAACAGCGGGCGCCTGTTTTGCAGGCCAGATGGCATTGCTTAGTTAACCCTCCTCTGCTAGGCAACCCATCAAAAGGTGAAAGAGAGAGAGAAGGTAAGAGCGAGAGAAACACGAAGGGAAAATGTCCATTGCCAGAGCTTCATTAGGGGCCAACCAGACGACTCAAGTGTCTGCAGATGTGTTTACATGAAGGCTGGAACTGTTTGTGGTGCTAATTTCTTTCAAAAATCAGGGTGTACTCAGGGTCACTGGGGGCTTCTGGGTAATCTGAGATTGGCTTTACATATACAAATACGCTATCCAATGGAAATGCACAGTGATAGTGTATTTTCTAAAGTTGTTTTGCAATAAATTTTGCTGACTGTTACCATGTTATGCTAGTAAAAGTGTTATACTTTCCTCTCATGTCAGGATGCTCAGACTCAAAAAAAAAATATTTGCTACAGGCAAAATCATGCAACTCCACTTCCTACTCTGGTGTGAGAGAGATAAAAGTATAACTAAGGTCTGTTTATGAGTAACAGTCTGGTCTGCTTTGTGATGTGATGCCAGTAACTAACACAATTTGGGTTTCAGGATAAATGACAAGTGAGTATGGCAGCATAAGGGAATGGGAGAGAGAGAATGGCGAAATTGAAAGTAAAAAAGACAGAAAGAACGGGTGAGAGAGAGGTCTGCCTGAAGCGTTCTGTAATTGCAATGGTTTGCAATGAATAAGGCCATTACTGTTAATGTCTTTAGGGGTAGAGCATACCATTTGTCACTCTTATCCAGTCAAGCGACGGCAAACCCTTAAAAATGCGGCGTGATCGTAATCTGAACCGCTTCTATACACAAAATCAACTGTACGCTTGGTCAATATGTCATGTTTTTCTCTGACAGCTGTTATATATAACACTGGCCCAATGAATAATCAATCTTTCTGTCAAATAAGATAGATGCTTATTATTTAAAGACTTCATAAAGTCAGTGTTGAATCAGATGTAAAGCTTTATCAATGCTGACAAAATGCATTCAAGTTCATTCCATTGCAAACAGTACTGAAACAAACAAATGTGAAAAAGGGTTGTTCCAACCAGACGCCTTGTATCATATATATTTTACAGGAATCATATAATTTTCTTCTTACATATATACACAGTTGAGTACATTTTTTTCAGGATTCTTTGATGAATAGATAGATCTAAAGATCAGCATTTATCTTAAATAAAAAGATTTTGTAACATTACACACTATACCGTTCAAGAAATTATAGAAATTAGTATTTTTGTTTAGCAAGGATGCTTTAAATTGATCAAAAGTGATGATAAAGGATTATACTTATGTTACAAAAGATTTATATTTCAGATTCATCATAGAAACATAAAAACATTCTACTCAGCTGTTCTCAACATAATAATAATAATAACAGAAAACAGTTGTTTTAAATAGTACAAATATTTCAAAATGTTACTGTTTTTGCTGTACTTTGGATCAAATAAATGTAGGCTTGGTGAGCAGAAGAGACTTTAAAAAACATTAAAAAACTTTTGACTGGTAGTGTATATAAATTGGATGTTTCAAAGTTCAAATCGTCTTGCATCTTTGAGATGAATGGAAATAGCCTTTTCCAAATATTATAGACCTCACTGATGTAAACACTCTCTTTGCATGTAAAATGAGCAACAGTGCTTTGCCGGGTTCCAAACATAGTCCAAATATAGTTTGCACTGCCCCATTCTTCAGTAACAGCCTCTTTGCACAGCCTGCATTTTACATTGACAGGTTCACTAAACAACCCACACTGAAATGTGCCGCACAAACTATTAGGGTCGGGCTGAAATGATTTGGAAGATTGTTAAAAATAAACCTTAGCCACTCTTTCTTAACATCAGGATGTGATCTGAATGTATATTTCAGAGAGAAACGTACTGCACACAGCCAGGAACAGCATAAAGTTTGTCCTCACTCCTTACTTTTAATAATAGATAAGTGTTGTTGGCATGTAAATGTGGGCAGTCAGTGAGTTGAAAACATTCAAAAGTAGCACATTTCAAATGCTCTTATTGGACTGGGGATGAAGTTTTGAGCTCTAAAAGTTAGAGTTATGTTATTATAGCACATAAAACCACCTATGTACACCTCGTTTAAGGGGTTTAGCAATTTTACCAATCTCTAAAGCCTGTGACACACCAAACCGACATCAAAGAACTAGAGCAGCATCAAAATCCAACTGTGTTGTCGCGTCACATAAACTGCATCTGGACCAAAAATTTGTGTGTGAACACTGCAGAGACTGAAGCCATTGGCCAACTACTAGCAAGAAACTGGGACTGTGGATATAAAAACCGTTAAGTTTGTTTATCATTTAGAATATGTATCATGTTGATATGTTGATTTGCACTGTCTTTATTTTAAACGGTCATGTTGTTATGAAAATATTCATGTATGATGATGATCATGTATCATGACTTGTCACTTTCATCACTTTCTTCTCATGCACTGGTTTGCTAAGCTGAACAGTGTTAATCAGTGTTCTTTTTCATTGACTGACCAATGCTGATTCAACATGCTTAATCAGCTAAAAAAATGTCAGAAAGGGCTAGTCTTGAAATCCACTTCAAGAACAAACATTTACGGATAATTTACTCACTCCCGTGTTATCCAAGATGTTCATGTCTTTCTTTCTTCAGTTGATAAGAAATTATGTTTCTTGAGGAAAACATTCCTGAATTCTCCATATAGTGGACTTCAGTGGTGCCCCCAAGTTCGAACTTCCAAAATGCAGTTTAAATGCAGCTTCAAATGGCTCTAAACAAACCCAGCCAAGGAAGAAGGGTCTTATCTAGCGAAACTTATACATTTATTTAATTTTTAACCTCAAACGCTCGTCTTGTCTCGTCTCTGCGATGCGCATGGGTAGTTTGTGTAATCTTGGTCCGTACAGTTAGGGTATGTTGAAAAAGTTCTTCAACGTCACAATCATCCTACCTTTTTTTATAAAGGGCATTTGATCTTCTCTGCATGTTCACTCTGTAAACACTGGTTTGGTACTTCTGCAGTGGTGTAGAACGATTTTGAAGTTGGGAAAGAAGACGAGATGGGAGTTTTTTGACATACCCTAACTGTATTGACCACATTGAACCGAGAGTTCACACAGACTTAGACAAGACAAACGTTTGAGGTTAAAAAGAATTTAAATTGTCAGTTTGTTTTGAAAATGACCGACCGTTTTGCTAGATAAGACCCTTTTTCCTCGGCTCCTCAGATCATTTAGAGTCATTTGAAGCTGCATTTAAACTGCATTTTGGAAGTTCGAACTCGGGGGCACCATTGAAGTCCACTTTATGGAGAAAATTTCGGGAATGTTTTCCTCAAGAAACATAATTTCTTATCGACTGAAGAAAGAAAGACATGAACATCTTAGATGACAAGGGGGTGAGTAAATTATCTGTAATTGTTTTGTTCTGTAAGTCGACTTCTCCTTTAATTACTCACCCTCATGTGGTTCCAAACCCATAAGACCTTCATTCATCTTCTGAACACAAATTAAGATATTTTTTGATGAAATCCGAGAGCTTTCTGACCCTGCGTTCACATGCGTCATGGAACGGTCATGAACGTGCATCAAAGACTGACATGGAAGAGAAGAAATTGTTGAATAAAGTTATTATTT
Organism: Cirrhinus mrigala; assembly: GCA_036247105.1. Classification (NCBI taxonomy): domain Eukaryota; kingdom Metazoa; phylum Chordata; class Actinopteri; order Cypriniformes; family Cyprinidae; genus Cirrhinus; species Cirrhinus mrigala. Next base: position 17,841,220 of record CM070023.1, on the reverse strand, counting down.
TTGTTTTCTTCGCACACAAAAAGCTTTATAACATTATGGTTGAACCACTGATCACATGGACTATTTTAACAATGTCCTTACTACCTTTCTGGACTTTGAACATGTTGCGTTGCTGTCTATTCAGAGTCAGAGAGCTCTCAGATTTTATCAAAAATATCTTAATTTGTGTTCCCAAGATGAACAAAGGTCTTACAGGTTTGGAACGACATGAGGGTGAGTAAATAATGACAGTATTTTTATTTTTGGGTGAATTATCCCTTTAAAATGTCATGTAAACACTTTGTCCAATTGAAATTGTGGCAGCCACGTCATCTACATCTTTTAGCCGTACTCTCCATTGTGTCATGTATATTTTGACAGAAAATTGCAGCACACCAAGGTCAATCGTAACGATGTATGTAAACATACAGTTTTAGCCTGACTTGGTTAAGTTTACTCGCACCTTCCTGTCAGATCTTTCCAAGGAAACCTTCAGAGGGCTCTCACTGAACCGATGACCCAAATAGAAACAATGCCCTTTTGTGGCCCGAGGCCTGCCCAGCAACACCCCGCTCCTGACTTGGCTAGAGGAAATGGCTCGGGTCTTCAGCTCGAGCCATATGTCCAGTGACAGACCTCCCAGCATTAGGAGGCCAACGCAGTGTCCTGCCATGACTCTGGTCTCAGGCCACTGAACGGTGAGCCGAGGACAGAGCCGTTTTGGGCGTGTACCGTAAGATTCCCTTTCTTTGGTTTAGGAAAGAATCATGAGGACTTGACTTAATGGAACTAATGAATGGACAGATTCATTCATGCAAGCGTCGTCTGGCAGCATTTTCCCAATTCTTGTTTGTAATAAAAGACTACTGGCAATTCATATGAATAAGGATAGTTATGAGGACCTAAGTTCCATGTGATAAGCCGAAGAGAGCTTTAATGTTCCCACCTTATTTTTTCTGACAGCCATCAAGGACAAGTGTGAAATGCAAACCGAACACAGAACTATGCGCAAATTCCATATGCACCATGGGAAATTTAAGTGGGCGGAAAACTCTTCCCAGAGAGAAAGAGAGCTATCAGTGCACCTAAGCCCCTCTCTCCACTCTTGATTCGAAGCTACGCCTTCGTGTAATTCTGCAGCTCTTTTGGTGAGAATAAAGCCCGCCATTTAGAAACATAAAGCCAACCCCGCTGTTCTGGTTGGAGATGGACCCAAAGATAATTATTTCTGCCTTGAGCTGCTCTTTCATCTCAGACCGTGTGAGAGGAGTTTTTCAACCGGCCTCCAAAAACAAGTTCCCCTCGCATGCTGGTTTTCCTTGCCATTTTGTTTCTGGAGGAAAATAGTTCATCTTCCCTTCCCGCTCATGCAGTTCTGTCCGTTTCGCTTCTCAGTTCTTTCTGGACCCTCCCAGCTTTGTGTTCCTCCCCAGGCCAAGAGGAGCAGCTCTGATCAATTGTGGCCTGTTATTTCACAGAGGAAGCCGCAGCACTTCCCTCTCAGCTCTCATTATTCATTACGAGCACACAGACAGGCCTGCAAGAGCATGATGAAGAGATGCTCCAATACACCACAAAAGAGATCTGGAAACTATACGGGCCGCTGGAGGAGCCTGTTTGTGCGCACGTGGAGTGTTTTGAAGCAAGGTTACGGTCCCAAGGAGAAGGGTTTTACAGCAATCAAACCACAAGTCGAGAGAGATAATGAGAGAGCGAAGCCTTTAAAATCCACGTCTGTCAAACGGTTGCTGTGCTTTTGTTGAAAGATAACGCTATGGCTCTGTTCTACACGCGAACCCTGTCTGGCACATTAACCGCGGCTCTCAGGGAGAAATGGATGTCTGGATGGAGAACAATCAAACTGTTGTTTGTTTGTTTTGGCCGGTTTATAATTACTGGCTCTTATCTACCTGACACATGTGTACAAGTGCTGTTATAGAAATTATTTATTGCCTCTAATCTACCTCAGGCATGTAATGAACTTTCAGATTGTAATAGGTGTGATTGAACACAAAGGTTTTGTTGATCTGAGATTAGAGAGCTAGTTAACATGCGATAACGGAAGGTGCGCTGGTTATCGGCCTTGATCAATAGTTCACTGGAAAATCAGATAAATCACTTGCCCTTCATGTTTGGCGTGAAGCCGCAGAGCTTGAAGGCTGTCAGAATGCGCTCTGATCACTGTAAATCACATTTAATCTGTCAGTCACACACACGGTTTCTTTTATGCTGCCTAGAGAGTGGGAGAACGACGTGGTCAAAACATTGAGCTGTCCTAGCGAGAAATTTAGCTCATATCAGGCAGCCGCATGGCTGAGGGCGCTTTTACAATACAGCTTTTGGTGCAGACAGAGTTTGGCTTGTATGGTGAACCACGGTTTGCAAGTGATTTTAATTTAAATCCACTATTTATTTGTGGATTTGAATGCCATCTGTCCTAAATCTTAGAAGTAGGCTGCTAATAATGTAAAATGTACACTATTGCTATGAGCCACTTAATATGAAATAATCATTTAATACATTTATGAAAATATATGAAAACATAAAAAATAACAAATATTAACTCAAACTTATTATTAATTTTTCAAAAGTTCTTTGAATGTGAATATTACGCATTAATGAAATAAAGTTTTAAATGTCTATTTTATGTCGAAAAGTATTTTATAAAATAACATTTATTATTTTATTGTTACATTTAACTAAGAATGAGAAAGTATTTTATGTTTCAAATTAACCATGCAATGTAAAAAAATAAATAGTTGAGAAAACTGTAAAAATAAATAAATAAAAAAATAAGGCAACTTGATGCAGTAAGACTTTTAAAATAGTTTTGTTTTTTTTGTTTTTTTCTCAGTAAGGATACACTGAAACAAATTGATTTTCCTCCTTAGTATTTTTGTCTTGTTTTTTAGTATAAATATCTTAGAATTCTTGAATCAGGATGCATTTACTTGACAAGTAAAATGTCTTAAGATATTACACTCCTAAAAATAAAGGTTCTTCACAGCGATGCCACAGAAGAGCCATTTTTGGTTCCATAAAGAACCATTTAGTCCAAGGTTCTTTAAAGAGCCATCTCTTCTTTACCTTTTTATAATCTGAAGAACCTTCTTTTGCCACAAAGAACCTTTTGTGAAACAGAAAGGTTCTTCAGATATTAAAGCTTCTTCATGGAACCATTTAGACAAAAAAAGGTTCTTCTATGGCATCATGAAGCACCTTTATTTTTAAGAGTGTATGTCTTGTTTTCTAAAAGAAATATTCAAATTTTGTTAGTTTTCGCTTAAAACAAGCAAAAATAACTGCCAATGGGGTAAGAAAAACAATCTTAAATCAAAGGTTAAACAAGATTATTTTTCTTGCTCCATTGGCGGATATTTGTGCTTGTTTTAAGCAAAAACTAGCACAATTTGGGTAATTATTTAAGAAAACAAGGCACAATATCTTAAGTCATTTTACTTGTTCAGTAAATGCATCCTGATTCAAGAATTTTTAGATATTTATACTAGACAAAAGACAAAAATACTAAGGAAGAAAATAATTTTTTGCAGTGTATACTTTGTTTAGCCAACATAAATTAGTTTGTTCATGCAATGCTGATTGTCTTATTTTGTCTTGCAACAGCAGCTGAAACAACAGTGGATAGTAATAGAAACCTTAATGGATAACTTAGTCTAATGTGTAGACAACATTGTCTTTGTAAAACATCTTACAAAACTAAGATATCCAGCAAATAGATATAAGTGGTTGAACATACTCTAGGCCTCAAAACTAGAAACACAAACCTCAAAAACAGTTGCAATGAACAAATGCTAAAAAGATGAGCTATTTACATCACAGTGCAACAAATAACTAACAATAATGACGAAACAACAACAAAAAATTTAAATTAAGTCAGCAAACAGCAAAACAATAATCATATAACAGTAAATGGATAATTTATTCATGCTGCAATGCATGCTGGGAACTCACAAAGCCTTAATATTTCAACAGTATGAAATTCTTTCAGACAACTTTGTTTGACTAGTTGGGACGACATTTTGTTGGTCTGACAATGGTTTTTATGTTGTTTCAAGAAAATAGCATTTTTTTAGTATTTGAGACTCGAAATGTTTCGAAACCGGAAGTGTGCTTTTAAACCTCAATGAATAAACAGTTTAAAATATCTATTTACTTCTCAATTTAAGTTTTTTATATTATGGTTATATTTATCTAACATTAAGAACATTTTTCATTTAATACATGTTAAACATGAATGAAATAAACCATATTAATTAGTGAATTTATTTGTCAATTAATTCAGAAATTCAGAAAGTCAGAAAGTTCTTGGATTTAATCAAAATTTAATCAAAAATATGGATTTAATCAAAAATATCTTAATTTCTGTTCTAAAGATGAACGAAGAGTCTTATGGGTTTAAAACGACATGATACTGAGTAATCAAACAACAGAATTTTCTCAGAAATATTTTTCATTTTTGGGTGAACTATCTCTTTAATAACTTGATAATTGATTAGTTTTTCCTCCATATCTTCTATAGTTTGCATGCTCCATTTCACACAGTGTAATTGCATGCTTTGCATCTCTTATAATAAATCATTGTGAATAAGTGCTGTTCTATGTATGTAAAGTTTATGAATCTAATTAATACAACAGTAAAGCTGGCATCTTCTTGCCCTCTAACTGTGGGACTCAAAATGATGACACATACTGTATGTACAGTGGCCTGGAACCAGAAAAGCACCGTAAAAAAGAGACCAGCAGAGGCGGGGGTGGAATCGAACTCCAGTTCGGACTGAGCAAATGCGAAAACTGCCTAAAGCCTGACAGAAACACGACCTCAGCGCAGCAAGACATCACAGTCTTGGGAAATCAAAACTTAAGGGAGGGGGAAAAAAGAGCCAAAATCATTGAGAAAGATCTTGAGTGGGAGGGGTTGTGGCCAGCACTGCAGGCGGTCAGTACAGAGGGAACCTGTGGTGCGATAAATACAGATGATTTAGAGGTGACGGTAAATATCTGTGATTCAGAGTCTGGGAGAGCAGTAAGCTCTGAGCTCTCACAATGGCAGCAGTGCTAAACACACACATTCCAGCTCAGATCCAATACCTAGTTAGCTACCTACTTAGATGACATTTAAGACTTGTTGTATTGTAATGTACTGTGTAACCCTCCGGTGTTGCTCGGTCATTTTAGACAGGAAGAAAAATTTTTAGAAATTTAAAAAATTGCTACTTCATCAGAATGTTACGAAACTCTATGACTTTTTTTTGTTTGTTTTTTTTTTAAATTGTGGTCTTGATTTGAAAAAGCTAAATGGTCATAAAAAAATAGTCACACTTGTGTGAAAAAAATGACCGTCATTGGAAATGAATGAGAAATACACAAAAATACAAAAATACAGAGATCATCTACAAATCATTCATGATGCAGAAAAAGAGTGCACAGCAATGAAGGGGTGACACTCTAAGATATCAAGAGCGCAAAATAGACACACTCCACCCACTCACAGACACACATACATGAACTAGTGTGACTAACACAAAGCATATTTTTGCAAACGGGTGAAATAAAATCAATAATTCTGCCAAAAATGCAATAAAACACAGACACCAAGGAAGGGGTTACAGTCTAAAACATCAAGAGTACAAAACAGACACACACACACTCAAACACACACTCACTTACACACACAACACACTATTATACACATTCAAATGAACTGATATGGCTGTAACAATATGGCAAAATTGAGCCACAAGACTCAAATCAGATTGATTATCCTCTGATAAAGCATTCCTGTTAATTTGTTACATTTTTGTTGAATTTTGGTGTCATGTGTAACAAAATGTCTTTCTCTGTATTCATGTTTGTAGTAAAATGAATGCAAAAACTGACATTTCAAACCAAAATTAAAATAAAAAAAATAAAAAAATCTAAACCTTAAATACAAACACTTGTCTTTGAGAATGTTAAATATATATCTAAATCTACAACTTAACAAAAATAAGTTTTATGTCTAAAAACAACTAGAGAATGTATAAGCATTTTATATAGAGCTATATACGAATCTAGTGGCTAATCCATGGAATTGCAGATGTTTTTCTTTTTTACTCCCACCAGAAGGCACTAATCTGATTTAAGGGGAAAAAAAAAAAAAGATTTTAAAGGCATTGCCTCTATTTCAACATGAAATACTGCCATAATTGAACAGTAAGATAGAATTAGCACTATTATCACTATATAATCATAATTATTGCATAAATGTTAATTAGTACCATAAAATTATCTAAAAAATACAACATCAAAAAGAAAAAAATATTATGAATAAAATATTATACAAGGAGATTTTTTGTGCACAAAGAAAACAAAAAAAGGTCTTTTTTTTTTCAACAATTTCTACTCGTGCGTGCATTCATTACAGTACCACGTGTCCAAATTAGTGTTCAAAATTAGCCACTTATGACTGACTAATCAACTAAGATGATGCATTATAAGCTAATATATACGGTATATAAAGCAAGCAGCTCACTAGGTTTTGGAACACAACTACTATATAAGATGTAGTAGGAATTTCAGAAGTGAGAACTGTTGACAAATGTTAAACAATTGAAATTCAGGGAGGAAACAAAAATGTATTACATTTTACTGGAAATAAAAAAAGGTTACATTTCAGGTGTCGGGTCAGTTTTGACCGTGAACAAAACTGTTCTCACACTCACACAAGTGTGACTCCCTAATGAACAATGCCAGAGGTTTAAGCTGGTCCCTGCACTTCAAAAAAAGGCTAGTCTTACTTAGTATTTTTGTCTTGTTTCTAGTCAAAATATCAAAAAAAAAAAAATTAAATTAAGATGCATTTACTAGATAAGCAAAACACCATTAGATATTTAGTCTTGTTTCCAGGGGTAAAAGACTAAATTAAGTTAATTTTGCTTAAAATAAGTACAATTATCTGCCAGTGGGAGGTAAGTAAAATAGGCTTATTTTAAGAATATTTTACTTACCCCACTGGCAGATAATTTTACTTGTTTCCGGGGGGAAACACTAAATTAAGTTCATTTTGCTTTAAACAAAACTAAATAGCTAATGTTATTTTGCTTATCTAGTAAATGCATCTTGATTTAAGAAATTTTATATATTCTGACTAGAAACAAGAATAAGTAAGATAAGCCTTTTTTTGCAGTGTGATGTGATCTTAACATGAAGGTTGGTAACCAGGGAAACTACCTACTAAATGTGTGGTCCCATTTACTGTTGTTGGGTGAATTTTTGTGGGTGAAATCCAGTAATTTCAATAGGAATCAACACGATGGTGATTTTCATGTGAGGGTGAAAGATTTCTTCATGCAGGCTTTAGAAAGGGTTCAGATTTGCTGCTAAATTTTGGTAATGTTATGACACCTTTCACCAAAACTACACTGAAATTTTAATAATTTGACAGCACCTTAAGACACAATGTCTTTTCCAGATTCTAAAGCCCTATTCAGACGGGACTAGTTTTCTAAATTACGTTTGAGTTTCTATTCTTATCACCTGACATCTGCGATCGTCATGTATCAATTCGGACGGGACTAACATCTCCGTTTCGTACATCTGAGTGTTGCAGAGATCACGCGCTCATGCGTGCATTGCTTATAGTCAGATTGATTACCATAGTATAAACACAGTTTTACTACAAATACCATGGTGAAGCTGTATGGCTAGTATAACAAAACGATGGTTAATGTGTGGTTACTGTAGTTTAACTATTTTATTTATTTTTATTTATTTGTAGTGAAACAATGTTTAATTTATAATATTCATGCATGTACATATGCAATTAAAACATTATGTTATGTTAATGAGCGCAGAAATTAACATGAGCAATCTTACCTGACGCTTGATTTTATTATTGTTATTTTTTATTTCTTTGCCGGGAGGAAAACATATCAAAAATGCGCACAGTAAGAGCATCTATGGTAATTCGGGTTGGTCAAAACACACAAGGAAACGCGTTGTGAAAAAAATACCGTCGGCAATTACAGACATTCGCATTCGGACGGGATTAGTTTTCTCAGAGGATCACTGAGTTTGCCGAAAAACAGAAGGTAATTTGCTCTGGAATTATTACAGAGGTTGTGTGAGAAAAACACAGACGTGGCAGGTTCGGACAGGATTAAAATTGCAAAGTACTTCTGCGAAACACAAATTTCTCTAACGACCCCCTGTAAAACTAGTCCTGTCCGAATAGGGCTTTTGGAAGTATTTTCATCAATTTCTCAGAAATTTCACTACGTGATGGCACCTTTTGCCTAAATGACACTAATTTGACAGCACCTGAAAAAAAACAAATTCTAAGGCATGAATTCAGATGAAATTTTGTGATGGTATTTTACACCTTTTATGAAAACTATGCTAATATTTTTCTAACGTGATGGCAGCTTAAGACATGTTTTATTTAATGTGATAGCACCTTTTGCTAAAATTACATCAAAATTTTGCATCAATAATGTGACAGCGCCTTAAAGGAATAGTTCACCCAAAAATAATAATTAAGTCATTAATTACTCATCCTCGTGTCGTTCCAAACCTGTAAGACTTTCGTTCATCTTTGGAATACAAATTAAGATGAAATTTGAGAGCTTTTAGACCCTGACAGCAATGCAACTACCATGTTCAAGGTCCAGAAAGGAAGTAAGAACATTGTTAAAATAGTCCATGTGACATCAGTGGTTCAACCTTACTTTTATGAAGATACGAGGAGACTTTTTGTGCACAAAGAAAACAAAAAAAAGTCTTTTTTCAACAATTTCTACTCTTCTGTGTCAGTCTTCGGCATGCATTCATTACAGTACCATGTGTCCAAATTAGTGTTCAAAATTAGCCACTTATGACTGACTATTATAAGGTAATATATACGGTATATAAAGTAAGCAGCTCACTAGGTTTTGGAACACAACTACTATATAAGCTGTAGTAGGAATTTCAGAAGTGACAACTGTTGACAAATGTTAAACAATTGAAATTCAGGGAGGAAAAAGATAAGAGAGAAAGAGCAGCTAGTCATTTCAGGATTATATAACAGCGTGAGTGCATTAGATAGGTTTGGGGGGAAACGGAAAAGAACAGAGACAAACATCAAAGACATTCCCAAACAACCTACTTGCTTTCTTTTCCTCTCTCTTTCTCTTTCAGTCGTACGATTACGCTGTTTTGTGAACATTAATCAGAGGGCAACGAGGTGACAGAATGCAAGAATATAAAAAATCAAAAGAAAAGTGCCTTCAATGAGCAGAGGTCAGATACTCCAGGCCTTCTTTTATTCCTTGTGTTCAGCATATCAAAAGAATGTCACAAATCCGTTATTATTATGCAGAGTACATGGACAGGACGAGCCCCTGTGTTGAGATTCATAGAAAACCTGTTTAAAATGCATCACCCGTAGCGGCGTAACCACGGATGGGATGAACTCACGTTCTCGTTCACAAACACCCAGGTGAGATGGGAGACATCCTTCAAAGGCCTGGTGCCACATAAATTAGCTTTGTTAAGAGCGTATATGTTTGAAGATGCATTAAGCAAAGGACTGAACTCTTTTTAATGTCTGTCTAAATGAAAATGAAATAATGGAACAGGAGACTCAGATTTGACGAGACTGAATTAAAGAGAGAAAATGCGAATAGCTTCCGAGAAGAATTAGTTGGGGTTTTTTTCAGAGCATATTGGCTTTAAGTCCCTGCACTAGTACTTTATTCAGTATAAAGGCTACATATACGCACGGCATCAAAGAGTCTGTGAGCACAGGTGTGGGTGTGTGTGTCGCTGTGGATGTTCTACTGGGGCTCAGAGCTGTCAGTCCCATTAAAAGGTCAGCAGTATTTCCCCTTGATTAGAGACAAATGTTAGACCGGCTATTAATCAAAGAGCAGCTGCACCAATAACCAAAAAAAACCCCTCTCTGTTTGGTTCCAAAAGCACACACTGAATGAGCTGATGTGCTTTTATTTTGCCTTTCTCTTGCTTGCACATACAAGTTAAATTAAAAGAAGAAAAAAATAATTTAATAAAACTACCTGAAAAATCGCATGATTGTCTTAAACAACCTAATTGTCAGTCTTTTCGTGATATTAGCTTAAATATGACAGCTGAAGACTTGGAATATGTTGAATGGATCACTTTTTATGGTGGAACTTGGCATAATTCATAATCCATTTTTCTTGCAAACAAAATGGAAATTCTTCATCTACTTTTGAGTTTTATGAAAGAAAAAATATGTTGGGACAACATGGGGGTGAGTAAATGAACAAAACTGTATTTTGGGGGTAATCTATTCATTATAATTCAACATAAGATCAATAACAAATATTTAAGATTGTCCATTATTTCACTGATCATGTGACTCTTTTGCACATACAGATGCTCTTTTGAGAGGAGAGGAGAGGAGAGGAGAGGAGAGGAAAGAAAAGAAAAGAAAAGAAAAGAAAAGAAAAGAAAAGAAAAGAAAAGAAAAGAAAAGAAAAGAAAAGAAAAGAAAAGAAAAGAAAAGAAAGGACAGGACAGGACAGGTAAGTAAAGGAAAGGAACGGAAAGGAAAGGAAAGAAAGGAAAGGAAAGGAAAGGAAAGGAAAGGAAAGGAAAGGAAAGGAAAGGAAAGGAAAGGAAAAGGAAAAGGAGCATGTAGTAGCATATAATGGACAGGAAAGGAAAGGAAAGGAAAGGAAAGGAAAGGAAGATTTTCACTAGTGCTTTCAGATATTTAGTATCTACTGTATGTCTGTCAGACCATGCAGTAGCATATAATGGACAGGACAGGACAAGGAAAGGAAAGGAGCATGCAGTAGCATACAGTATAATGGACAGCACAGGACAGGACATTTAGACTCTACTGTATGTCTTTCAGACCTTGCAGTGGCATGTAATGGACAGGACAGGACGGGAGGGGACGGGAAAGGAAAGGAAAGGAAAGGAAAGGAAAGGAAAGGAAAGGAAGATTTTCACTAGTGCTTTCAGATATTTAGTATCTACTGTATGTCTGTCAGACCTTGCAGTAGCATGTAATGGACAGGACAGGACAGGACAACAAAGGAAAGGAAAGGAGCATGCAATAGCATACAGTACAATGGATAGGACAGAACATTTAGACTCTACTGTATGTCTTTCAGACCTTGCAGTGGCATGTAATGGACAGGACAGGACTGGACAGGACGGGAAAGGAAAGGAAAGGAAAGGAAAGGAAAGGAAAGGAAAGGAAAGGAAAGGAAAGGAAAGGAAAAGAAAAGAAAGGAAACAACGATTTTTACTAGTGCTTTCAGATATTTAGTTTCTACTGTATGTCTGTCAGACCTTGCAATAGCATGTAATGGACAGGACAGGACAGGACTGGACATGACAGAACAGGAAAGGAAAGGAAAGGAAAGGAAAGGAAAGGAAAGGAAAGGAAAGGAAAGGAAAGGAAAGGAAAGGAAATGAGCATGCAGTGGGGTTGTTAAGTGATGACGTAATGCATCCAACAAATGCTTTTCCGGATCCAAACCCCAACTCATTTCACTTGAGAATACTATCTCAGCAGCCGTTTATGAACGCTGTTTATTCATATTAAACATTTAAGCTAAACGTTTTCAAATTTATGGTGTACACTACAGTCTCCGTGCTCACAGCATCCCAAACACAAATAATTTTTATATGAATTTATTTATATTTTCTTTGTCTGGCTATCTGGAATTTCAGTATGGAGTTAAAGGGTAGGATTATAATTTTTGGTAGTATTATATCACATTGTGAGTGTATAATTAGTACTGTTTGTTGTTTTCTTGTGTCATCTAAGCATTTGGACCCGGAAGTCACAGAAGAGGTGATGCTTGACATCCGACTTAACAAGCGAGTAACATACAGTATAATGGACAGGACAAGACAGGACAGGACAGGACATTTAGACTCTACTGTATGTCTGTCAGACCATGCAGTAGCATATAATGGACAGGACAGGACAGGACAGGACAGGACAGGATATTAAAGGAAAGGAAAGGTATCTCTTAGAAAACGCAGTAGCATAAGTGTGTGTGTGTGTGTGTGTGTGTGTGTGTCAGATAAGAGATAACAGGATATATGTGCCCCCAAGCAAGTATGAAAACACTGCGATGACATTAATTCTCCTCACACTTCCTGCTCTAAAGCACCAGACCTGAAAGAAATAACCTAGAGAAAACCACTTCCAGACAGGGTTGATCCTCTCACACATGAAGTCTCAGCAAGTGGCTTTAGCAGCCTTGAACACAACAGAGTAATAGGGCAGGAAGCGATGCATAAGCAGGGCAACCAAGAGGAAACGCAGGGCTGAGACCTCCTGTGTTCAGGCTGCAGTTCTTCCGTTAGTCTGGCCACTTCAAACTGTTCCAAACCTTAATGTAAGGTGCTACCAGAAAAACTATATGTTAGTGAGCGTGGGTTCCCTTGCATCTACAATGATGTGTCATTTTTCCTTTTAAACACCACGCATGCATTACAAATGTACATGCGCATTCATGAAAAAGATCAGAATTAGACACAATGATGAGTGTGTGGGAGTCTGAGGGGGCCGTGTGTTTGTGTGACCAGGTGTCCACATCTATAGATGTTTTTAGCCCTCTTCTCCACAGACATCACACCCACAGATATCTTAGAGTTGCTTGCCACCGCCATATGACAGTTCCCTGCGAGCCGACCGTAATGCCAGATCTCCGAATACACACACGCACGCAGCGAGGTGCCTGCTAGCTGTGGGCAGCGCAGCATTTGTGTGACACCAGAGGGGGCTCCCGAGAGGAGAAAAGCACTGTGAATAGGTAAAAGCTACTTGAGTCGAGTATGTTCAGGAGGGGTGTTAATGAAATTCAAGTTTGTGTGTTTTCTCCGCAAGGACACAATCCAGATGAACTCGAGATCTTCAGCTGTCTTCAGCGAGAGCTCTCCAAATGGATCAATAGTTGTTATGGAAATACTGGTTAATATGCAGACATAATTAAGATAACAGCAATATTAAAAAGGCTTCAAGCTGTTCTCCATCCGCCGCGTGTGTGATTTTGCTTGTGGTACTTCCAGCGCTCTTCATTTTCACTTTAATGCATTTTCTGGGTTCCAGACGTGGATTAAAATAAATTCTACATGAAACAGCCTTTTCCAAATGAATCTACTGTGGAAAATCCTTTTGAGGGTAGAACTAGGCTTAATACTGAATTCGTCTAAGAATCAATCACTGTTTTTGTTCTTTCGCTCTTCAAACAGCCCTCGTCTGTTCCCTTGTAAAGTATATTCTTTCTGTGAGATGCCTTCAGTGTTTACTTTGCCTTTGTGCACCTAAATAGTTGGTAAATTCAGAACAGCCCACAACAAAAATATCCTGCGGTGGTATCATGGTGCACATATGGTGCTTTGAAATGTGCAATTCAATTGCCACGGCTTTGTACGTTGTACTCCAGGGTACTTCTAAAAAAACCATGGTACTGCCATGGTAAACATCCACCTTTCTAGTAGTTAGGTGTAAGTGAGGGCTGAGTCTGTCCTCTAGATATCCTGAAGTATGAATGCAGTAACTTCCAGTCCACCTCTACTAATCTCAATTAACGCAAACATAAAACTGGATGTGAAATAGGTTTTTATTCTCCTCCCTCTCTGAAATATAGTGGTGACAATTCCTGGTCCAAAGCACCATATGCCGACCGTATAAATCTCTCAGACACTGAGAGCTGTAAAGGTAATGACCGTAACGTGGGCCCCCTCTCTAATGAATTACCCACGAGGGGGTAGTTAGTGTGTTTAACAGTGTCATGTCCCTGAGGCAGCGTCGGCAAAAAAAAACCCTAGTCAGTCGCAGAAGGTCGAATATCAATTCCTTCACAGTGATTCGTCCAGTTGTGCTCCCCACACAGCACATTTTTAAAAAGACAGCACATTACTGTATAATTACTAAGAACTAGTGAAGAAAAAATAATAAGAGAAAAAAAGAACCATTTTTTGTGCGTGTTTCTGGTTAGTTGTACAAACACCAGTGTTGCCAGAGAAACAAAAAACATGAATAAAATAAAATAAAATAAAATCTTATTTTTCATTGAAAAAATAATAAGAGAAAAAAAACAGCTACTTCTTTTTGTGTTTCATGTTAATTGTACAAACCAGTGTTGCCAGGGAAAAAAGCAACGTAAAATAAAATAAAACAAAAAAGTCAAAGATTGTACTTATTATTCAATGAACAAAAGAAAAGGGAAAGAAAAAAGAGCCATTTCTTTTTGTGTTTCTGGTTAGTTGTACAAACTCCAGTGTTGCCAGATAAACAAGCAACATATAAATAAAATCAAATAAAATCAAATAAAATGTACTTATTTTTCAGTGAACAAAAGAAAAGAGAAAGAAAAAAGAGCTATTTGTTTTTGGTTTCTGGTTAGTTGTACAAACTCCAGTGTTGCCAGAGAAACAAGCAACATATAAATAAAATAAAATAAAATAAAATAAAATAAAATAAAATAAAATAAAATAAAATAAAATAAAATAAAATAAAATAAAATAAAATAAAATAAAATAAAATAAAATAAAATAAAATAAAAAGTACTTATTTTTTAATTAACAAAAGAAAAGAGAAAGAAAAAATAGCTATTTCTTTTTGTTTCTGGTTAGTTGTACAAACTCCAGTGTTGCCAGAGAAACAAGCAACATATAAATAAAATAAAATAAAATAAAATAAAATAAAATAAAATAAAATAAAATAAAATAAAAAGTACTTATTTTTTAATTAACAAAAGAAAAGAGAAAGAAAAAATAGCTATTTCTTTTTGTTTCTGGTTAGTTGTACAAACTCCAGTGTTGCCAGAGAAACAAGCAACATATAAATAAAATAAAATAAAATAAAATAAAATAAAATAAAATAAAATAAAATAAAATAAAATAAAATAAAATAAAAAGTACTTATTTTTTAATTAACAAAAGAAAAGAGAAAGAAAAAATAGCTATTTCTTTTTGTTTCTGGTTAGTTGTACAAACTCCAGTGTTGCCAGAGAAACAACAACATATAAATAAAATAAAATAAAATAAAATGTACTTATTTTTCAATGAAAAAAGAAAAGAAAGAAAAAAGAGCTATTTCTTTTTGTGTTTCTGGTTAGTTGCACAAACGCCAGTGTTGCCAGAGAAACAAGCAACAGAAATAAAATAAAATAAAATAAAATAAAATAAAATAAAATAAAATAAAATAAAATAAAATAAAATAATAAATACATCAAGCACAAAATAAACAACTAAAGTTTTATTTTTTTAGTTTTAAGTTTTTTTTTATTATTATTGATCAACATAGGAAATATATACTGGCTAAACTCTAATGTGCTTCAAAACATTTATTAATTGACTTATTTCCACACTTAAAACTTTCCAATAAATAAATAAATAAAGGCCTGAGTCATAGACCTCGGATGACTTGTGTCCCAGCCAAGAAACTACAGACAGACTACAGAAATAACTTAGAATTTAAAAAATAGTAATAATAATACATATATTTCACATTAAGTACTCTACAGGCCACACTGTAAAAGGTAGAAACATAAGACAAAAGGTGAAACAAACTGCAGAGACTAGAATACTGTCAAGCCTTGGGGAACAACTTACAACATCCTAGCAACAAAATAAACCACCTTAGCAACCACAGAGAAACACCCTGGCAACCTCCCACATACAGCAACGGCTTCTGCACAGGCAAAGCCCTCACATCTTCTTCTTCAAAAAGCATAAAATCTACTTCATTTATAGATGCAGCTGAATACCACATACATCTGCATATCTTCATATTTGTGCATGTGGAGGCGTGAAGGCTTCTGTGGGCGTGGGAGCATTTAAACCACTTAAAATTCATTTTCAAAAGTAATCAATTCATTCACCGGCTCAAATGCGCAGCTCTGTTTTGGGTCTGAAATATTCATGGAGCCTTTCTGTTATCTGCATTTCGCCGCAAGCATCAAGACCGTCATCACTGGCGGTTGTGGCACTTTTCTGGAGCAGACGAATGAATGCGAATGGTCACTATGCTTCACTCATTGTTTCACTTTCATTGAGCAGTGGATTTATTGATTCATTTACTGTATATTATGCTGCTGCCACACAGATCTAATATAAACATGCAATTTCTTTCTCAGCTGTTTACCTTCACAGACATAACCGACTGTTTTTTGAAACTCTTCTGTTTTTTTTAACATAAACTCGTGTGTATTTGACAGTTTAAACGCAATAAGACATGAAAGAGAAATTAGTTTAGTATAGTGTTGCACGATATACCGGTACTTAAAAAGTATCGCAATACCCTGCTTTTAAAATCAGTACAATTCTGCATTTTACTAGTACAGGTAGTTTAAGAATGAATTTTAATAAGAGCCGTATTTCTGCGTGTCTGTGTTAGTGAATGGGGCAGACGCTGTTTTGTTTACTACACACAAACGCGTGACGCTCGCGGTGTTTTCAGCCTCTGCTGCCTCAATATATGAGATATATGAACGCATGAACATCATCTCTAGAACTGCTCTGGGCATTTTACCGTTTCTTTTGCGGAAAACTATCGTCATATAATGAAAACCCTAAAGGTCTTCACAGCAACCCGTCAAAATAAAAGTTCAGTTTAACTTGACAATCAGAAATATGTTAGTATATTACTTAATGTAAAGATAGTACTAATAATAATAATAAAAATATTATTAAAACAATGTTTAAGGAATATTTAATAGAAAAAAACATTTACCAGATTTTATTTACCAGAAAATGGTAAATACACAACACGGTAATAAAAAAATATAAAAAAAAAAATAAATAAATAAATAAATATCCTATAATAAATGAATTCTTTATCAAATCTAATTATCCTTTATAAATTCATTAGACATGCTTTTGATTATTAAAATGTAATGAAGCGATTAAAATAGAATCCAGAAAATTAATGGAAAACAGAGATTCACAAACAAAACTGAATTTGAGAAAAATAATAAAACGTATTTCATAGGGCCTTAAAAACATGTAATTTAATGAAATTCTGCAAGTTTCATGATTTCAATAACTTAGACATGCTTTTAGATAAATACCTTTTTTATGTAACCATTAAAACAAATTACCATTAAATAACCATTAAAATCTCATAGGAGATTTCTTTATTTCTTTAGAAATCTTTATTTTATTTGTTTCTTTGTTTTATTGTAGTTGTCCTTTAGTTTGTCACTTGCGCCTGGGTTCTTATTATTAATAACAAAGATAAAATAAAAAAATGACATGATATTTTATTTATTTTTATTTTTTTTTAAAGGGGGGATGAAATGCTTTATTTTAATAGATAAAATAACTATGGTCTCCATTTGGATCATCTATTGCTCAATTACTTTTCCTGTTGTTCTATGTTTTTTTTTTAGTCAGGTATCGTATTAAAGTGAAAATTTTGGTATCGTGACAACACTAGTTTAGTACTCACATACCATGTGACAGCCGCTTTCTGTGCGTGTGCTTCGAATGTGTGCGCTAAGAAAACCCAATATCAGAAGTTTAAACTAATATGGCTTTAGAACGCATGATTTCAGTGCGATAGACACGATAATCAAAACCAAACAGATTTACAGAGTAAATTTGAGTATCTGAGACAGACCCTGCGTTCCATTCGGAAGGGCTCATCCCTATGCCCTAATCCCCTCCAGGGTGAGAGCTTCGCAGCGTTGAAGGGTGCAGGGGACCAAACAACTGTTTCTTGAAGTGCCCTTCTGCGTCATCATCCCTTGAACACACGGAGGCGCCGTCATCATGGAAAGAATCAGCGCAAAGGATCATGGGGGCCCGAAGTATCCATCAGTTGTACCCTTCGAAATCCTTCATTCCGAAGGGCCCTTTGAAGTGGCCAGTTTTGAGCACTTCGGTTTTGAACGACCCTTCAATATGGCAGCCATGATTGTTTTCACTCCGAAGTGCCCTTCGGAAGGGCGATATATCCCGTTTGGAATGCACCGAGAGTATCTGAGGTACAAGCTATGAAAGTACAGCCCTCTTCTGAAAAAGGGGCGGGGAACAGCAGCTCATTAGCATTTAAAGATACATTTAAACAGCGTGTTTCTGCTTCGACTCAAAATAGGGTTTTTCAAAATGATATAATAAGTGATCTGTGGGTTATTTTGAGCTGAAACTTCACAAACACATTCTGGGGACACCTGAGACTTATATTACATATTGTAAAAAGGGGCAGAAAATGTCTCCTTTAATAAACACTTCAGACCCACACATTATGGACAAACATGCTTTCAAAAAGCGCTTCAATTATATGCAAAATGCCAAATGTGTTTTTTTTTTCACCAACGATAAAGGTAACAAGGTATATTTGACATAAAAGAAACAAGTAGTACACTCACATGATAATTAAATGAAAGTGAGCATCAAAGAGACCTCTTTGGGGGTTTTTACATCTCTTCTCCTGCCCTTTGCGTGTAATTATGCTCTGGATTTGGTGCAAAAGGTCACGAATGAGATCTGACTAGAGAGTTTCTACACCTGTCATGCGACATCCAACATCCAACCCGAACCCAACATGTTGCACACATCCGAACACGCCACTTTACCAATTGACGCCCTTTATGTGCCTTCGTGTATGATTTATTCCTCTTTGTCTGACTGCGCCCATGATATCCCAACCTTATGGAGTATGATTTTCCTCATCTAAATGCAGGAGGACGTCTTCTCAGCGTGAAGGCTGGGTGCTCGCTCTCAGAGCAGGAGAGGCTGAGATTAAAGATGCATGAAGCTCTACACATCCCCCCCTGAAGATCATCAGCACGGTTCCATATTCTCTCCTCAAGATATTTCTGAGGCAGGAGCTGAACTCAGAGCACATGCAGATGTTCTCCACACACCCCACAAAGTCACACACGCAAGCTGCAATAGAGAGAACTGCCGGTGCACATTAGCAATACCCATCAGGCAACAGGGCTTTTGTTTTCCAGAGCAGCTTTGAGAAGTGCACACCTGTTTGTTTTTGAATGCTAAATGCTAATTGTTTGTTTGGTACTATGAACACTCTCTCCCTATGTCTGCAGACATAAAAAAGAACAAATATGATCACAACGCATTAAACGAGCAGAAAATGCTCTTTTTTTCTCATAGATAATGAAATTATGGATTTGAAGATTTCAGCTGGTTTCAGTCTTTTACTTGAACATGTTTTGAGTTGATATGGCTCAGGTGAAACTTTTTGTCTTATGTGAGAGAAGCTATGAGTTTGAATTTCATTCAGTTGAATTCATAAATACTTCATAAATAAATAAATACAATATATATTGTAATATATCCTTAGAGGGGATATATATATAGAAAATATAGAAGGATTGCGATTAAAATGTGTAGAAAGGGTACATGTTAGTTTTAGGCTATAAAAGTGGACAGGAAGCATCTAGCAATGTGAATCCAATCTGGAGGTAAAGTATACGGGTATAGCGGCAGATAGGATTGGAAATCCATAATCGCAATTGACAGCAGACAAATTCAGTGGCCAGAACAAAATAACGGAATGATTACCGCTGCTGGAAAGAAATGAAGTATCAATGCACAAACACAACAAAAGACACACACAGACCCACACACTTACAAACACAGAATCCATCACTAGTGCGCTCAATGAGGCAAACATACACTTGTTGTTATCACTGCTTTGCACACAAACTTAATTACAATTATTTTATTCTACTGAGTGTCCTATTTTTAACTGTAAAAAATACCAAATTAGTTTTTAGACAGCAAGGATCCATTAAATTGATCCAAAAAGACATGTTTAATTTTTCATTGTGCTTTCTATAGATTAATTACAACTATTTTATTCTACTGAGTGCCATATTTTTAACAGTAAAATATACCAAATTAGTTTTTAGACATACACTACCATTCAGAGGTTTTAGGTCAGTACCCAGGTTGGAAATGAATGAGGGCTTGTGGCAAAAATGCCACCAAAATGAACGAAAATGCCCCATAAATTCAAGACAAAGGGGCAAAAAATGCCCCTGCACTATTAAACAATGTATTATGGCTGTTGCGATTAAAATGAAATGTAAAAATGAAAAGTGTCAATTCACCGAATTGGCCAATCAGAGACGGTTAGATTAGTCAGCGCTAAAAAACGCCGGAGCTGTTGATGAGTGCGTACGGTTGTGCATTTCCTCATCATAAACAACACAGTGCAGATATGATGCAAATAAAAAATTATAATGGTTTTTCCATCATTTGTCCTAGACATGGCTAACGTCATGGACCGACATGTTTGTCTGTGAAGCCAGAATGTGACGTGCCCAAAAACATTTTATATTATTTTCTATATCAATATTAATAATCATTATTACAATATAAAGATAAATAATCACAATAAGACAATAATCTACAATAATGATTTTTGTTATAATATTGCAGCCCTATGAACTGTTTTTTACATGTATAATTTAGATACAACAGTCTATTGATATTCACAACAGTTTAAAATACTGAATAAAGTAATCGGGTAAATTTAAGTATTTGACATTAAAGACAACATATAATGGTAAGGTGATTATAAAAATTGCCTTTATTTAATTTAGCTAGGATCAATTAAATCAACTTGATCGAAAGTGACTAAAAACACTGACAATGTTACAAAAGATTTCTATTTCAGATAAATGCTCTGCTTTAAACTTTCTATTCATCAAAGAATCCTGAAAAAAAAAAAACTGTATAACAATTTCCATATATATATATATATATATATATATATATATATATATATATATATATATATATATATATATATATACTGTATATAAATATATACATTACATATATCGGTCAAAATTATCAATTTTTCTTTTATGCCAAAGATCATTAGGATAGTAAAAAATCATGTTCCATTAAGATATTTTGTAAAATTCCTACCGTAAAATATATATATATATTTTTTAATTGTATTATTTTTTTTTTAAATAAATTAAAACAGAAAACAGGTATTTTAAAATGTTAATAACATTACACAATATTACTGTTTTTACTATATTTTTAATTAATTAAATGCAGCCTTGGTAAGCTTTTTTCAAAACCATTACAAAATCTTTACTGACCCCAAACTTTTCAACAGAATGTCATGATCTTGTCATGCCAACATTCTTTGTATGTTTTGTAAAATGTTGATTATTAAAGTCTGAAAGCAACATGTTGCCTTTATAGTACCACACTTTTTCTTTATATTTCTTAAAAACTTTGAACACCACATACACTGTGGTAATTCAAAGTGCTTTACAGAACAACAATTAAAAATGGAAAAAAAAAAAAAAAAAAAAAAAAAGTATATAAAAATAGAACAAGTAATCATAAAAAAGTTTCATAAGAAATAAAAGAAAATTATAAATTAGGTCAAATATAACCAGAATACAAATGGGTAAAACATGATTTAAAATATATTAATAGTAACAAGAGAGTTAAAAATAAGACTATAAATATGAATAAATAATCCACACCTGCAGCAGACACATGCACGCATGACCACACACCAGTTTTACATAACAAACGGCATTCATTGCAGTACATTATGTAGTTTTGCAAAAAAAAAAGAGATGAAAAGCTAGCAAGAACATCTTGACTAGCAACTAAGATCTTCCTTGTAACAAGACCTTTGATTTCTCCAATTAACTGCTGCCGCACTGAACCGACTTCAGCCAAATTTCTTCTCCTAATCTATTCAGATCATGTTCTAAGTCCAGATATGAAGGACTGTATCTTATCAAATCACTTCACAAGTAGTCAATGTAATTCTGCAAGGAGTGTGAGACTCACTTCACACTTGACTGAGAGTGTTCATGATAAATCTTGTTAACCTCTTCCCCTCTCATCTTCTCTGTCAAGTATAGGGGTCGTCAGGTCTCAGGAGTCCTTGTACATCTCAGGCTTTGTGCATCTGGACAAATTGAAGAACATCTGGGTGCATGCTCTGTTTTTGTATTTTTCGTTACAGACTTATTCTAATCCCTCTACATGGGGACATCTGGACACTTCTGTTCGTAATGAGCGCTGGTGTTATTGGCAGACTCTGTTTGTCGCAGTTTCATATGTTAACAAATTTAAACAAGCCAAATTTAAGCCGAATTGCTTTTGTTGGTGACAGTCCATCTGTTGAATTAGTTTCTGTGTGGAGTGAATTAACACGATGTTAACTACAGTAGTTTGTCGCAAGTAATGCGTTTAGGCCGTTACACTGAGCAAATCTGCATATTTTTGACTTTTTATTTATTCAGCGCAGATTCGCCGTCAAGTCCAGGTCAACAGATTGCTTTCTGTTTTGATATTCATGATTTCAGACTTCCGTTCTCTTCAAGATTTTCCAAGAGGGGAAAGAGAGAGTGGTCACTTTGTTTGATATATTCAGTTATGACAATCCACATCCCGCCATCAGAATCTGATGATATATGTATATATTCTGTGCTGACAGCTCCGTTTTTTGACATCTATATAAACACGATGTGAGATTTTTCACACTCCTCAGAGGGAAAGAAAGGGACCTTGAGACAGCCGATGCTCAGCTACAGTAAAAGCGATTTGACATCAAGCATGTCTTTTCCACAGGCGCTCCGACTGCACATTCACATTCACATTCAGTCATCGAGTGGCATTTTAATGTTTGCCATTTCAAAACTAAGCCTCAGATGAACAGATGACATCACAGGCATATGACAGCAGCTGATGGGGGCTGAGATAGAGGTTTAATTTCCTATTAGAGCGGCATTTACACATGAGCCCACTGGGAGACTGGGGTCGTCTAATAACCTGGCCGCATCACACAGTGGGGTTTTACAAAGAGAGATCAGCTCTGAACTGTTTCGACAAAATCCACTGTGGCCCACATAACTTCAGCAAAGAAAACGGGTCTCAAGTACAAACTCTTTGCAAATGTATAAAGATGTGCACACAATCTTTGAGCAAAGACAAGTGTGGCATTCTCAAAGCCAGTTTAAACACAATAAGCGCCTTTTATGCAGGCCTAGACTACATTCGGGTTGCATTTCATATGCACATTTGTGCATAAAAACCGCGTGGGAACATAATGGAAAGGAACACAAGGAAATAATGATTCATTTCCCTCTTACGTTTAGAATAAAATATAGAAAACAGAAACTACTTGTAAATAAAAACCTCCTGGTGGTCTTAGAAATATGGAATGTGTTAACCCTTTAACTGTCACCGTCCAGTTTACTTCACCATATTACAAATAAATTCTAATCTAATCATGACAAACTATACATCGTTGGAAAGGTCTAAGACTCCTAAATAGATATTTCACCATATTTTGTGTTACAAATTATGTAGGAAAAGTAATAGATTAATATATGTCAAGAGTGCAACTTAAAAAAAAATCTACATCATAACGTGAGTTCTGACCTTTGTCACAAAAGACTTTCTTCGTTTCCTTTTTCCCTTTCACGCATTAGATATCATAAGAAATTATATATCAGTTCAAAACTTAAAATCTCAAAATTCATCCTTTGAAAGGCATTTTAAAATCAGACATTGCATTACCACGGAAAATGTACATCAAAATCATATTACAAAATATTTTCATTCATGAATTATAAAAATTGAAGTCTGGATAGTGCATTTTTCCGTCTGTGTTCAAAAATGGGAGTGACAGTTAAAGGGTTAAATAATAATTCTTATTTTTATATTGTAGTTTAGAAATATTTAAATATAATTTTAAAATTGTAAATATTTTCACAGATATTTAAAATATAATAAAAATGAATAAACTAAAACATTAGATTGAATAAATGCATTCAATTTGTAATTAAAAACAAACAAACTAGCAACTAAATAATTAAATAACCCTTTATTAAGTGTTACTTCTGAGTAAAAAAGTACCTCATAATTCTCATATATATATATATATATATATATATGTGTGTGTGTGTGTGTGTGTGTGTGTGTGTGTGTAAAATTGTTTCAAATAAAAATAGGAATATAGAAAAAAATAGAATCGAAAATTTTTAAAAATATATATACCTTATTTCTAAAAAAAAAAAGATAAAAGAATAAAACTGAATAATACTCATAATAATAATAATAATAATAATAATGCATAAATATTTAATATTCAAAATATAACAAAATAACATTTTGTTAAACTTTATTTTAATAAAACTGCAACTGAATAATTAAATGACCCTATATTAAGTGTTACTTCTAAGTAAAAAAACAAAAAAAGCCTTATAAAATAAAATAACAGAAAAATCTTTTTTTCTAAAAATAGAAAAGTATATACCTTATTTATAAAAAAGAAAATACAAACTTTATTTATTTGAAAAAAAGATAATACAGAATAATACAATACATTTATAATAATAATAATAATTATTATTATTATTATAATTATAAACATTTAATATTCAAAATGTAACAAAATAAAAATAACATTTTGTAAATTAATAGAAAATATATATCTTATTTATAAAAAATGTGAAAATAAAAACTAAAAAATCACATTGAATAATACATTTCTAATAATAATAATAAAAACAATAATAAAAATAATAATAATAATTCATGAATTGCAAAAAAATAAAATTGAAAAAAACTAAAACATTAAATAGAATAAATGCATTCCATTTCTAATAATAATAACAACAACAACAACAAATTAGCAACTGAATAATTAAATGAGTGTTATAATTCATATATAATGTATGTATGTAAGTGTGTATATAATAATAATAATAATAATAATAATAATAATAATAGTGTTATTACTAAATAAAAAAAAATATAGCCAAATCTTAGGTAGGTTCTGCATAAAATTTTAGATCTAAATTTAGTCTACGTGTATATAACAGAGATTCTTCTGAGCTGACAATGAATACTGTGAATACTTAGGCTTTACTCGAAGATTGTGCTGCATGTCTGCAGTTGATAATTAGCATAATACACATCCAAAGGTAAAATATCCGGATTTATCAAGATTACAATAAGGATAAGAATAAATGTAAGTGTGTACGCAGCAGTTCTGTGTCATTTCCTGTACCCAGGTTTGCAATTATATATGAATGACATCCCACTGAAGTAACTGTCTGAGCTAAGAAAGCTACTTGTGTGGATTATCTGTACCCCCATGTCTAGTTTTTAGGATTGTACATCTCGGTCCACCTCCTGCTATTAAATGTCAGCACACATTGTACTCGTACACTGGCATGTCGAGTTTCACGTGTGCGAGGGGCACAGCACTTGTCAGAGGTAATCTTCTACCGATTCAGAGACAAGAAACATTTTCCACAAAGTCCATCTTTCTCATGTGCTGTGTGTTCCTGAGTTAATGCTGCATTCTGCCAGTGGGGATGAGGGATTCCCAGTCAAGTGCTGACGCTAAGCACTAAAATCCTGAGGATTTGGCCCATGATTTATGCCTTTCGTGCCAATCCTGGTCGTGGCGTTACAGACTTTTGAGCTCCTCCAGGTGATGGAACCCAGCAGTGAGTAATTAAAACTCAGGCGGCTGCTACTGCCACAAATCCTGCTCAGATGAGATCCACTGGACTCTGAGTCACATCTGGTAATGAGTGAGACTAATGGAGCTCTTTCATCTATACCTTTTCAATAAGGGTTGGAGCAGAAATAGAAAGAGGTGACATACGAAAAGAAATTTATGGCAGCGCAAGAATGGCACTCTTAATATAACGTTGCTATTTTGTCTCATTTTTTTATATCATTTTCATTTCTAGAGTACATACTGCATCTTTTTCACATACACACTGGAGAAAAAGGAGAAAAAGAAGAAGACGAAAGCGTCTTTAATATAAGACAATAAAAAAATATATGATTTTTTGTGTTCTAGATATCCAGTTACTTACCTATTTTCACTGGGTAAATTAAATCATTAGTATATACTTAATTAAATTAAGGTTGTACTCCTCTGAAAGTGTGTCAAAGACTGACACAAAAGAGAAGAAATTGTTGAATATAGTCATTATTTTTGTTTTCTTTGCGCACAAAATTATTCTCGTAGCTTCATAAAATTAAGGTTGAACCACTGATGTCACATGGACTATTTAACGATGTTCTTACTACTTTTCTTGGCCTTGAACATGTCAGTTGTGTTGCTGTCTATACAGGGTCGGAAATCTCTCAGATTTCATCAAAAATATCTTAATTTTCAGAAGATGAACAAAGGTCCTATGGTTTTGGAACAACATGAGGGTGAGTAATTAATGACAGAATTTTCATTTTTGGGTGAACTATCCTTCTACATTTAATTTCATTTTAATTATACATAATTACACACTATATAATTAACTATACACTACTGTTCAAAAGTCTGGTTAAAAAAAAGAAATTAATACTTTTATTCAGTAAGGATGCATTAAATTAATCAAAAGTGACAGTTTTGTACATAGTTACAAAAATATATTGCAAATAAATGATGTTCTTCTGAACTTCCTATTTATCAAAGAAAAAAATCTGTTTCCATAAAAATATACTGTTTTCATACAGTAATGTTTATTTTAATGTTTAAAATGATTTCTTAATGACCATGTGACACTAAAGACTGGAGTAATGGCTGCTGAAAATTCAGCTTTGCCATCACAAGAATAAATTACATTTAAAAAAAAAAAAAAAAAAAAAAAAAAAAAATATATATATATATATATATATATATATATTATCCTATTTGCCTGCACATTAAATTACAATTTCATAAACCAGCCAGGAAAAGGTTGAATATTTCAAAATGTTTAAATATTTTTATAATAATATTTCCTGCATTTGCTGACACATACCAGTTGGCACTAGGGCTGAGCAATTTTTCCGATTTTATTGATTACTTCGAATTTAATGTTTTGCAACGATTTTATTTTTTAGAAATCAAGGAATCACGATTTTGAATAGAAATATTAGAAAACGTTAGAATTAGACACTTTGACAATATCCCAATGATAACAGTAAGGAGAAAAGAACGATCCAACCGCATGTACAGTAGTTGGCACTGACACAGCTTACCCTACTCTCACTTATCAGTGTTTTGTGCTGAAAATCTGTTCAATATATAGAACAAATTAATGGTAATTGCAGAGCTCACTCATTCCCAGCTTTAAATTAGATGAGGATGTGATCTAAGATAAAGGAAATGTGAGATAAAGCAGTTTAAGATAAAGGACATTTTAAACACGATCAGATCAAGGAAGATTTGTTCTCCAAAGATTTAAAGATGCACCTCATTAAAAGGCAATTATTTTACACGAAGAAATAAATAGTGCTTGTAGATTAACTGTTTTAATAAAAGCTACATGTAACTGCCTCAAGGGAACCAACATACTGAGATCATATGACAAGACCAATACTACTCACTCTAATCTCTGTACATTCCCTGATGAAATCAATGAATGGCTGACTGCAAACAGAGCCTTTCTATGATGAAAATACACATTTAGGTTACATCAGTATATACCTAAGACTGAATGCACCTATAAAGTAACATAGAGAGATCAGCAACTTCTCAAATTCTGCTGGAGGACCTGGGTACTGCAGAAAACCAAAAGAAAAAACAATCTCCACCAGGCTAAGGAGAAAAAGAAATACATAGCCCAAGTGAGATTCTCATTTTTGAATGGCATCGATTACCTGCACAAAAACAAAGCTACAGAGGCTGCTGCATATAATGGTATCCATATTGGAAAATACCAGCATCTGTGGGAGGACCAACTCTATTTCCAGACTAATGCTGGAGATGATTACTGTGGGGATGCTGTTGAGGTTCAACACAGACTTACTGGGTCGGACTGAATAAAAAGATTGCAAACCAGCAGATTGAATTTTCTGGCCCTTCATAGACTTACTATGGTGTCAACTTTTTTCCAATTTTGATTCTCCACTGAATGAATTGTGAAGTCCGTAGATGAGGTTCAGTGTGGTTTTGGCAAAGCACCTCTCCATTTTAATTGGATTCTGTAATGACATATATTGGGTGTAAAATGACTTCGGAATATTTTCCTCCGTCTACAGGAAATTCGGCGTAGGGAGGGCCGGTTCGGTAGTGTGAAACAGAGATGTTTCACACGAAGCGTGGGTAAGCCATGCACGCTTGATAGTGTTCAGCCCCCACACACTCAAAACACATCATTACGCTGGCCTATCTGGCGACCCCTTGCATCAGGGGATGGGCGATGGGGTGGGAGAATGATTCTGGAACTGATCCACCATTTATCACATGGGAAACAGGACAAATGTAGGCTAAAACAGAATGAAACCCAATCCTGGATCAGTGTTTCTACTTATAAAGAGACTAGAAACACAAAACTGACAAAGAAAAAAAAATCCATGTTGTGTCCCATAAAACGATCGAAGCTAATGCATCACGTTCAAAGCTCATCTGGGCTAAAAGCGGCTTTGCATGATATGGGATTACTGTAGCATTTTAGACGCATTGCAGGTAGTAAATTAATCCCGGCCTCTAGTGGATTTTCGTTTTTTTAGGAGACCCACACCATTGCATACACAATTATGTAATATCCTGCAGCAGCTAGAGCAGGAACTGAGGCAGAAACCTTTTGATTTATTGATTTAGGTGAGGATGAATCGGACGTGAACACAGCAAGAGGTCTCTGACAGCTTTGCTGAGAGCTGGGTTTACTGCATACAGTAGACACGGCTAAATCATAAGAAACATATTGTCAGATATTTTATGGTAAAATAAAGTCTAGTCCATCCCGGGTATTAAAACCAGTGATGGGAATAACGACGAGTTACTAACGGCGTTGTTTTTTTCAGTAACGAGTAGGGCTGCAACGATTAATCGCACGATGTCGTGAGGCGCATGCGATTAATCGATTAAACAAGCTACGCCAAATCGTGCGCAAAATCGAATTCGATTTTGAGCGCGATTTTGGCGTAGCTTGTCAGTGATGTACGGCTCTGTGTATTACTTGCCGCTCCAGCTGAACGCACGTGATGGAGCTTTACTACTAATCAAAGTACCGGCTTCATTGACTAAACACGCCTCACGACATCGTGCGATTAATCGTTGCAGCCCTAGTAACGAGTAATCAAACAAATTACTGTTTCCCCCGTTATAACGGCATTACTGTTACTGACAATAAATTATGCCGTTACTATAATTTATTATAATATTATTATAATTTTATTTTTCAGCTCATCTGAATGGATGCGCAGCAAACCTGTATTTGATGAACAATAAACTCTAGTGTGAGAGCACACGACTAGCCGTCACTTTGTCTCACACACACGCAAAGAAAGATACAGAGCGAAACTTATATACCATGCACTTATACTTACACGCTACATGTAAATTATATTCTTTGCTGTATTTTCCTGTCAAAATAATTTCTTCAGCTTTTAAGAACTGCCGGTTTCTCCGGTAGTAGGCGGAACTAATGCGCAAACAGCAATCTCATTGGCCGACGCTCACCTATTATCGTTCCTATTTTGATTTCAGCAAATCAGTTCAAGCGAACGCAGACAATGTGATTAATATTCATGAAACCAGCATCTGATTAATCCTTAGTGCGTTTTATATTGTTATTAGTAGTAGAATTCGTAGTAGTTTTGTTATCTTTTCAGTATTATTTTTAGTTTTTTTCCCACCTTTTTTTATAGAAACACTAAATTACAAACAATATCGTAAGTACAACCACCAGTCCTAAGTTCAGTCAATGACAAATATATATTCATGGTTATTCTAATTACTTAAGTTCTAATTAATAAAGTTTAATGCTAAATTATCATAATGTCATATTATAATGTGTGACTGACTGATGCTATGTGTATATTCAGATATTTAAAAAACTGCGCCATTAAGCTTTATATATCTGGTGAGTAAAATACAAATTTCATGAATTTCATTTAAATTTAATTCATTTAACATATTTAATAGTGGGGGCATCCAAGTTATTTAACACAGTTGTTACTTTCCCTGGTAATTAGTGACTTTTATAATGACGTAACTCAGTTACTAACTCAGTTACTATTTGTGAGAAGTAACTAGTAACTGTAACTAATTACTTTTTTAAAGTAACATGCCGAACACTGATTAAGACTTGTATGGCTTAATATAACACAAATGATGTCTCTTACTGAAATATGTAGTAGAGAATCCGTGAAAGATTCATGCAGTTTTAAAATCAATTTTGGACAATGGGGGTCGCCGTTATTTCGATGACGACCTACGTCTTTGTTCTCTCCACTTTAGCCCTGATGACTTTGAGGCTTTTAGTAGACCACTGCTACTGAAAGAGACAAGAAACGCTAGACGCCATCCTGACAGGATGTAAACGTGATGCTTGTCATGACGCTGCAGCCACTGAAGGAGTTTCTTAGCACGAATTTCACTGTATATTCGGGGGCGTTTAGACTCCTTGTGGGGAAACTGGCATTTGGTTTAAGCCTACGAGTTTTGTTGTGGTACAAAATAGCAACATGTAGCACTAGTAGCGCACCGAGTGCAACCATTTTATGTCATCGAAATAAAGGCGCTCCCCATAGTCCAAAATATCTATAAAACGATGTGGACTTTTAAAATAACATAAATCTTCCATGGGTTTTCTACTACATATTTTAGTAAGACACATCATTTACAAAATTATACAAAATAATAACAAGAACAACCAAAATTTTGTTGTTGATGATCATTTGTACATATTATTTAATCATAATAACAACAAAAGTTACATTGAAATACACATTCATATAGAAATACTGTAAACCAAACAAACTGAAAACCCATTATTCACTGTTTTGCAGCATAATGCAATATAAATAAAATTGTGGAGTATTTGAATACAACATTACATGCACACCATAACAATGAAAGGTCATGATCAATACTTCAAAAAGCACAGCAAACCTGCTGACAATCAAAGCATGACAGCAATTTGCTTCCTCAGCATGCATTTATGAAGAGATAAAGCAGATTGTCCAAGGTCATTTTTGATTATGCTATTAGTGTAAACATTTGATTCTGGTATTAGTCCAACACTCCAGAATCGTAGAACAGAAATAGATCTACGCGCATTCATTTTCCATAGCCTTTGAACTTCAGAAAGAGGAAGAAGAAAGTGAAAATGAAAGAAAAGAGTGGGAGGGAGCGAGGGAAGAGATGCTCAACTGGAACAAGAAAGAGGTCTTAATCATTTTCTGTCACCGTATGAGGTCTTAAAGTACCTAGACAGAGAGAAGAGCAGCATATTAGGGCTCTACAAAAGAAGTGCACGAACGGGCCGGGAGACAAATGTGTTTATTGACTCTCTCCACAATGGTACAAAAGATATAATAGGCATATGGATCAAAAGAGAATTATGATCCCTGCGCTTCCTCGACATCTGAGGTAGAGGAATCAGAGCAATTAATGTCCTTCCTGTTTCAGAAGTTTTAAAGGGACAGTTCATCTAAAAATGAAAAATCTGTCATTGTTTACACACCTAACATTTATAATGGTATTCATTTTTGATTCACAAGCCCTTGAATCAATTCAGTTCAGTTGAAAGGATTAGTTCACTTCCAGAATAAAAAAATTCTGATAATTTACTCACCCCCATGTCATCCAAGATATTCGTATCTTTCTTCAGTCAAAAAGAAATTAAGGTTTTTGAGGAAAAAATTTTAGGAATTTTCTCCATATAGTGAACTTTCAATGGGGATCAGTGGGTTGAAGGTCCAAATTGCATTTTCAAAGGGCTCTACACGATCCCAGCCGAGGAATAAGAATATTATCTAGTGACAGGGTCTAGATAAGACCCTTATTCCTCAGCTGGGAGGAGACCTTTGAAGCTCTATTAAAACTGCAATTTGGACCTTCAACCCATTGATCCCAACTTAAGTCCACTATATGGTGAAAAATCCTGAAATATTTTCCTCAAAAACCTTAATTTCTTTTAGACTGAAGAAAGAAAGACATGAACATCTTAGATGACAATAAAGGTGAGTAAATTATCAGGTAATTCTTATTCTTAAAGTGAACTAATCTTTTAATGCTGTAAAATATCCAGACTGATACAAATCGGTAACTCATCTTTTTTTTTTCAACTATTCAATAGAACAATCTGTTCACACGAGTCATTTGGTCACCATGAATCGTCGTTGTAAGGAATACGGCGAGCACGACACAATTGTCATTGAGCGTGAACTATTCCTTTAATAACCTCAGCTGTTTGAAACTCTTAACATTCCCGGTATCATCTCTGAGATGTTTTATGCCATTCATTCCATGCAGAATAAACCTCTATGTATCACATTTGTGTTTACTGCCTCTATTACAGCTGGCTTTATCAGACTACTTGTGTGTGTGTGATGTTTTCAGTTATGTATTAACATTGCTATCACAGTAATGACCATATTCATTTCAAACTATTTCAATTACTGGCCCGTCAAGCTATTTTCATTTTCTCTCTCTCTCTCTCTCTCTTTCTCTCTTTCCCTATCTCTCTGCGCAGCATATGTTCTGCGATCCTCGAAAAATCATTAATGAAGTGTCACTTTTTCTTAGATTCTCTGATAATTAGGGTTGCTCTGTGACTGCAGTGATTATAACAATCTTTCTGCAGACTAGGTCAAGGTGTTTCAGCTTGGATAGTCATCTTAACATGATTATGTATGTGTGTGTGTGTACGCTGAAAAATCGCCTACATTAAATAAAACTCTTGAGTTCAATACAACCAAAACCCTGAGTTACAGTAATGGCTGCTGAAAATTCAGCTTTGTCATCACAGGAATAAATTAAGATTTAAAATATATTAAAACCGAAACTGGTTATTTTAAACTGTAAAAATATTTTGCAATATTCCTGTATTTTTGGTCAAATAAATACAGCCGTGGTGAGCACAACAGACGTCTTTTCTTTCAAAAACGTTAAAAATATCTCAACAGTCCTAAGCTTTTGAACAGTATTATACAACAAAAGCTGACAGCTATTAAAAATCAATTGCTAATGCATGAAAAATGTGTAAAACCTTCAGAGTTTTACTGTTATCTGTAAGCATTTATCAGAACATGTGCATAAACCAGTCGTGTGGTGAGGGTTGGGTTGAAGAGCTCATTGTTTTGCGATGCAGTATATCATTCTACACCTTATTAAGTTAAGATGCATCAGCATCCCACAGAGACCGGGAACGGCTCCAACTACGTCTAATCAATGTCACACCATCCCCAAGACTTAAAGCATACAGTCAATATGCTTTCATAATGACCAGCCGAGCCACTACTGCATCCATAACTGTGGTGTTAATATCGCCCACTGTGCCACTTATATAGATTCACCCCGAATCCAATTAATACAGACGTTCTAAATAGGGTGAAAGGTGCAAAATCTGAAAACATGCCGTCAATAGATTATTTGTGCATTAACAGGAGAGGATTTGTTTCTAAAGACTCTCTATTGCAATGCTTGGAAAACTGCTTGGAAAACATCACAAGGGCTGGTAAATTAAAAATCTCCCAAACGATCAATATTGTGTGTAAGTGAAGGATTATTCGCATTAGCTAGAACATTGCACAAGTTCTCCATTAAAGATACAACATTCATCATTAAAATCACTTTTATGAGTTTATACTAGAGATGCATTGATATTAAAATTCTTGCCAGTACTAATAAACCAATAACTATTTTCATGTTGGTTGGTATGGTCAATAACCATTAAATGGCACATATTAAAATAGTATACTATTTTGTTCTAAATTAATTAAAGATTAAAAAGTACTAAAAACTGAACTAATTTTTAAATTCTCCAGAAAAAAACTCATATGGATATTTAAATTTGCTAAATATTATATTTAACAGCATGCTTTCAAAAGGCTAATTAACTTTTAGTGAGCATTTCAGTAAGTTAATTAAAAGGCAAATAACCAAAAACAATTAAATATCCAATATTGCTGAATACTAAATAAATATTGGACCAAAAAAAACAGTATAATACAATAGAAAACTAATGCAAAATAAGGTGCCACCACATTACAGCAACTTGCAGAGAATTGAGACAGAGCCAGTCTACACATCTCAAATTATTTTCAGCACATTAAACACGGCTTGTCTTACTAGTGCCAACCCACTGCACCAAATCAGGTGCGTGATTGTAATGCTCCCAGCTGACAGAGAGTACAGTGAACCTCTCAAAGCAGTCAGGCACAGACTCAAAAAAACAACTGTGCTTCTCCGGCAGCATTCAGATCAGAAGAAAACTCAAAAATATGCCAATTTAATGTGAGCTGTGATCTGGTTTAACAGCTTGGAGAAAGAAAAGTCAAAAGAAAGGAAGTTTCACATATCACAGAGCAATCAGATCTAAGGTGATTCTACCCACAGAAAAGTTTTCTCAGTTGTTTTTTAGACAGCAATGAGATTAAATGGAGAAAAATAATGCTTTGGTTGTAGGTGCATGGCATCCTTTAAAGCTCTGCTACATTGTGCAACTCTAATGTACACTACTGAAGAAAAAAAGTACTTTTATTTAGCAAGCCAATGACAGTAAATACTACCGTTCAAAAGTTTGGAGGCAGATTTACTTTTATTCAGAAAGGCTGCATTAAACTGGCCAAAAGTGATAGCAAAAACATTTATAATGTTACAAATTATTTCCATTTCAAATAAATGTTCACTCTACATGTTGTTTGAACATAAATGTGTGTTGGCAGTGTGTGTACACAACCACTCTATAATTATAAAAGTGTTTTTTTTTTTTTTAAATAAATAAATCTATAAATCATAAATTCTTTTTCAAGTCATGTCATTCTCAGATTCTGGGCTGTGTGACATCACACAGGCACAGGCCCCTCCCACAACTGTTGAATGACACAGCTGTTTTAGTATAGACCCTCCTTGAGTGTGCTGTAAACAGTCCACCATTATTTCGACGCCGGAGCAGGAGTAGACAAGAATGTGACTAAGCGACTGAGGTGTTCTTTTGTTGGATATAAAAATTATCACAGCAGTCGTCATTTACTCCCGACATCTGAGCTGCTGAAGACGCAGTGGATTACTTTTGTTTTTGAAGGGAATGCACCCCCCGATCTACCTAACTGCATCTATGTTCACGCAAATCATTCGTGATGCAGCTTCACCTACAGAAGAAATGAGTATAAGGTTTTTTTTGTGAATCTTTGAAAATCACTAGTTAGCAAGTTCCGTGGCTAAATGCAGCTAAAGATTACAGTAGAGAGGGGTGGGGTAGGGTGAGCAGAGCTAATTTGCATTTAAAGGGACATGCAACGAAATGGGTTGCTGTGAACAGAGCTGTTTTTGTCAAGGTAAAAAGGGTGTTGTTTTACACTACCACTGATAAATTTTAACCAAAGTATGTTATAGACTTTTCATTAAGAGCCTAAAGAATCATATCAACTTGTGAAAAATGGGTATCCAATGACCCCTTTAATAGAAAATTTAATTTCTAAATTTTAATTTAGTTACTGCATGTTTTAATGAGTGATATTAATTCATGAAACAGGTTTGACTTTGATGATGTGTACCTTTAGAACAGGCTGCAATAACAATAATATTACTTTACTTTTTTTTTCTTGTGTCTCTTAGAAATGCACAGCTGGTGTTGACAGTAGTAGATTGAGATAGGATTTTAAAAAAACAAAAACATCTGCAAAAATTAAAACAACCTATCTTTTAAATGGTGAAATTTAATTATTCTGACTGTTTGAACCTCCAAAATGCAGTTTATATGCAGCTTCAAAGGGCTCTAAATGATCCCAGTCGAGGTAGAAGGGTCTTATCTGTAGAAACAATTTATTTTTTAAACACAATTGACAATTTATATACTTTTTAACCTCAAATGCTTGTCGTGTCTAGCTCTGCGTAAACTCTGTATTCCAGTTCAAGACAGTTGGGGCATGTCGAAAAAATCCCATTTTATATCCTACATTGCTGCAGAGGTACCGACCCAATGTTTACAAAGTGAACGTGCAAAGAATATAACGCCCTTTACAGAAAAAAGGTTAAGACAGCGATGTAGGATGATTTGAATTTGGAGAAGAAAATGCGATAGGAGTTTTTCGACCTACCCTAACTGTCTTGAACCGCAATACACAGAGTACACGCAGAGCTAAAGTTAAAACTTATATAAATTGTAATTGTTTGTAGAAAACAACTCATCGTTTCATTAGATAAGCTTCAGCTGGGATCATTTAGAACCCTTTGAACCCTTTGCATTTAAACTGTATTTTAACACTATATGGAGAAAAATCCTGAAATGTTTTCCTCAAAAAACATAATTTCAATTTGACAGAAGAAAGAAAGACATAAACATTTTAAGGGGGTAAGTAAATTATTTGTAAATTTTTGTTCTGGAAGTGAACTTCTCATTTAAAACCACACATATAGCACCTCAATACCATAGTAAGTGTTTCTCCTGTTTGTTAGCACTGTTTCTACGATTATGCTATGTAAATACTGATTAAATACTGATTACATCTGTTGTAATATGTGCCAATCTGTGTTTCTGAGTGCACATTTTTTTAATGAGTGAGGAGAATCCACATGCGAGAGAAGAGATTTGTGCTTGCGCATTTTGATGCGCCCCACATTACAATAATGTGCTCTAGACATTTGTCATTAAAACAACCCCACAGAAACCACCTCAAACGAACTATTAAAATTAACGAACTATTAAAAAAAACTATTAAAGTTGCATCTGAAAGCTGCATCGATTTTAAAGAAGAATATCGTGTTTTTCCGTGTGCGCTCGACCATTTCCGAGGTTTCTGTCAGTAGTCCTAGATCACTTGATAAGCTCCGCAAATCCTTTGCACAGAAACTATGCTGTGAAAAGAATAAATAAAAAGCTTTCTTAAAAAGACAAAAGAACACATGGATGTTTAAAAAAACCAACAGACTGATGAAAATATGGGACATTTTCTCAATATGCGACGTCCGGGACAAGGGGTGAAAATGTTGTGCGGTACAATGCAAAGCGGGATAGGTGGTTACCCTAGTTTCATCTGGCTTAAAACTAGTTTAAATCACAGAGCCAATTGTGTTCTTTACTGAATTCAATGTGAGTCACTTCACACAGGATCTCACAGCACTGTTTAGTGTCACGTGACTGAGATTCATCAGTGAGTAAACACATCTGCTCTAGTAAGCTTGTGCTGCGCTGCCGTTTAAACTTTGAGCCGAGCAGATAAGCGGGCCGCGTGATGTGCTTCAAATGAGTAGAGCTGTTTTGTTCCACTTTTGGTGCATCGTATCGAACATCTAGCGAATACTATTGTTTTATCAAGGTGAAAACTTGTTTTTTAAACAAAACTGAGCTTAAACTTTTAAATGGTAGTGTATACAGCCATAATATTCCTATATCTGTGATATATAAAGTTTGTTTTGCAAATATAACTTCTAAACTGACTAAAAGTCCAGAAAAAATGGCAGATAAGAAGGTGCGCATTGTGTTAATGCAGCATATCCAAAGCTGGTTGTAGGCTGCAGCAGTAGGATCAGAGGAGTGTGTGGAGATTAATCTCTGAGGGTTCAGCCAACAGCTCAGGTACGAGAGAATAATTGTGCTGTGAAGTGCCTAAAGCATAATTATGAGTTTCCACCGTATTCCTGAAGGAGTACTCGATCAAACCCCTGAACAAAACAGCCCGGAGGAGTAAATCGATAGACAGGCAATGTCTTCATGACACGATCATGCAGATTTTAAGCCATTAGACCTCTTAACACAGATGGGGGAGAGTGGTAACTATCCCTGTGGGGAAGGGTAGGTATGTTTTTTGTGCACGCACAAACACCCACAGGGTCAAGAATAGCTGCTCCCTGACTGGGCAAGGCCTGCTGGGTAATTACAAGGAAAAGGTCAAACAATGGGCTAATGGGCGTCACAGGGCGCTAATGGAGCAATGGACAGATGATAATACACATACTGTACGTATAAAAAAAAAACACCTACACATACAAATGCGCACTCTGCAAAATGAATTCGACATGATTCTAAATAATTCTTATTAATAAATGTAAGAAATGCACATGCACAAACACCAGATCCCCTCAGACTGTGTGCAAACCACACAGTGGGCTGTCAATAAACCTGCCTAGAAACACACACACAGAGCTCCTGAGTGTCAATAACTCTGCATAGTTTATGGAGATCTACTTGTGCTGCTTTGCTGCATGTCAATTTTTAGGATCTGACCGGCCCTGCCGTACACAGATCTGAAACAGACGTCAGGCCTTTTTAGAAATCATAAAAACTGACTCAGCGCTCGTAATGTGTGCAAACACCCATTTCTATATCAAGTAGTTTCCGAATTACAGAGAATTCTAAGCACTATTGTCGGGTGAATTGACCTGAGGCTTTGAAATTAATTGTTGCGAAATATGCGAATACATTTATGCTATCACACATACACACACAGTGGCCTGATTTGTGGTATGAAGAGTAATCAGCGCATTATGTGGATAACAAAGAGATTAATTAAGAAAGAACCCCTCAGACTTCCCATAATGTGTGTGTGTGTGTGTGTGTGTCTGCATTTTTCCCTAGCGCTCCATCACTAGCGTAAAAACTGTTAGTATGCTAATCATTCTTAGTCAAATTTGTCCTTCTGAACTGTTTGTCATTTTAATGACAAAAGAGAATTGAACAAAGACAAAACACCCCTCGGGATCCCAAAACACTGAGTTTACGCAGTTCCCTGACAGAATGTAATGGGGAAAAAGAATTTCAAGATGACAGGACATCTCCTGCTGAAGGAACTCAGAACGTTTCAATGTTAATGAAGCAAATTATCACATACACTTCTGAATTTGCCATCAAATAGACAGTTTAATAAACAATGCAAAAAAAAATGAAATAAAAGGTTTGTGTGACATAGAGGAATGAAAATATTATTTCAGAATAAAAGCAATAAAGTCAGCACAGTGTTTAAAAAACAAACGTGTATGCATCTGTTAACCTGAAGAAAAATGTCAAATATTTTTCATTTCTGTTAAGCGCTTGTTGTTTTTCTCCATTGCTTTCCTTTGTTTCATTTGCCTTTTGTCACACTGACACTATTATCTTCTGAACAGCTGTGGATTTGTTTCATAATTAATACATTTTATAACATTAACATGTATTTTCCTTTTTATTAATGTGTAACTGCTTTCATTGTAAAAAAAAAAAAAACGGAATTGCATATTTTCCAGCTTACAAAACCTTTCGAGTCTCAAATACAAAAAATGCTATTGTCTTGAAATTACACAAAAATCCTTGTCAGACCAACAAAACTACCCCAAATGTTGCCCCAACTAGTCAAACACAGTTATCTGAACAAGGAATTTCATACTGATGAAATGTTAAGGCTTTGTGAGTTCCCAGCATGCTTTCCAGCATGAATAAATTATGCCGTTATTGTTACAGGATTATTGTTTTGCTGTTTGCTTATTTCATTTAAACTTTTTTGTTGTTGTTTTGTCATTATTATTAGTTATTTGCTGTACTGTGATGTAAAAAATTCTATTTAGCCTATTAGTTGTTGATTGCCACCATTCTTGAGGTTTGTGTGTCTAGTTTTGAGGCCAATGTTCAACCACTTATATCCATTTCTTAGATATCTTAGTCTCGCAAGATATTATACAACAAAGACAATGTTGTCTATATATCAGACTAAGTTTTTAAGGTTTCTATAACAATTAACTGTTTGTTATTTGTAAATAAACATAAAATTGATAATGTGGTGAGTTTTACATATTCTTTTTTTCCATCCAGGAAACCGAAAAAAAATTAATTACCTCAATGACAGTAATTGTTTCAGTTGATGTGACAAGAATTTTTCTATTAGCAAAATAAGATCATCAGCATTGCATGAACAAAACAAATTTACGTTGACTAAACAAAGTATCTTTACTGAGAAGAACTAAAAAAAAACTATTGTTGAGAGAATGCAAAAATATGACTTTTTTATGTTATTTTTTTACGATTTCTAAACTATTTATTTTTTACAGCGTTGAAACAATCTGTATTGCCTACTGCCTATCTGTATTGTAGTGCCCTATATAAATAAATGTGATTTGGCTTTACAATGGCAAACAGCAACAGCAGTGAACTGTTATTTTGCAAATCTATTATGTTTATATATTTATTATATTAATTTATTTTCCTGTCCTCTTCATACTATTGCTTGAAGTGAGAATGACAAAAGTAAATGAAACCAAACAAAACAAAACCATGCAAATTTGTTAACAAAATTAATGGTTTCTTAAATATATACTGTATTGTGCACATTAATTATGAAACCATTCATTTTGTTTATCATGATACATAGGGGTGGACGATATGGCAAAAAAAATTCATATCAAGATTTTATTTCAGGAAACTCACGATTCATAATTTTACACTGTAAAAAGTTTTCACCAGTTTCAACTTAAAAACTTCAGTTCAGTAGCTGCCTTAAAATTTTAAGTTAAATTAACTTAAAACTACAAGTCATTTTAACTCATTACAATAAAATGAGTTAAAATGACTTGTACTTTTAAGTTGATTTAACTTAAAATTGTAAGGCAGCTGCTAAACTTAAGTTTTTAAGTTGAAACTGGTGAAAACTTTTTACAGTGTATCACAATTCTTTCTCCAAATTTTGCAGAACAGCCAAACTAATTTTCCTGTTTTCAAAATCCTTCCTGTTGTAAAAACAAAGCCTTATAAAGTGACAAAATATAAAATAAAAAAGGACGGCAGGCATTTAGGCCAAAGTGGGCGAAGATAAAAATCGTCATTTTATTTTGTTATTAAAAAATAAGAACATATACACGTATTATAAATACACATAATATACAAATAAAAAAACGCTTTATTTTTTATTAAGTTATTATTATTTATTATTAGGTGTATTTAGCAGTATAATACATTGATTCTTATTAAAGCAACTGCATTAAAGCTCTTCAGTCAAGAGCAGTGGGTGATTTTTCTCTTTGTGTTTTGTTGTTTTGTTAACATTAAAACGATAGTTCTCCCAAAAATAAAAATTCTGTCATCACTACTCTGAATGAGTTTCTTTCTTCTGTTAAACATAACAGATATTTTGAAGAATATGGGTAACCAAACAGTTGCTGGACTTCCATAGTAAGTTCTTCCTACTATCAAAGTCAATAGGGAACAGGCTTTGTTTGGTTGCACACATTCTTCAAAATATCATCTAGTGAACAAGGTGAACCCTTTAATGACAAGCAGCAGCATGTTTAGTACAATTGCTCTGCCGCATTTGTTTTTCTCTCAACAGTTTACTTTCATTTTAGAATCGACCAATTTTTTTTCCAACCATTTTTGCTTGGTTTGGTTTTATGTCATTTGCTTTTTGTCACACTGACAGTAATAGGAAGAGGACACAAGAGCACCACAGCTCAATATATGCCAGAACATGTCCAGCTAAAAAAATATGTTTTTGAAGCTACACATTAAAACACTGAGAGAAAAAGACAGCAACCAAAGTACGATACTTTGTAAAAAGGTTGTATAAGGTATTAAAAAAAAAAAAAAAGAACATCTCTGATAAACAAGTGTGAAATGCATTAGTGGCCAGAAAGAAAGGAGTAAAAGGAATCTACTCACTGAGATCATGGTCACCTCAAACCTGAAAATACTTCAGGCTGGAAAAGAATTCAAAGCCAAACTACAAAACACACACACACACACAGTGAGAGACCACTACAGCAAAACCACAACAGCACCACAGCGTGGGAGACTGGGGAGAGAGCCAGCAGAAAAGAAAAGCAAACGGAAGAGCCAGAGTGCAAGAGAGAGAATGAGAGAGCAACAAGAACAAACACACTCTCTCATTAAGGGTGAAAGTCTGAAAATATCACAAGAAACTGTTTCTGTTCTGTTCTGAAGTCAACAAAAGTGTAGTGTCCCCTGAGATTTCAGAGCCAAGTGCCTTCTTTATACAACTTTCAAAAAAGTATTTTTCTTTGATAATTAAGATGCACAATTACTGTAGGTGTAAAAAGTGTCACATCTGCCACAGACAATCTTCTTTAGTATGACAATTCTGTCATCACCCACCAACCTTTTCTTTAAAACTCATATGAGTTTTCTGTAAAAAAAAAAAAAAAAAAAAGTATTTATTATCAAAAGTTGCCCTTTTAATGATGAACACTAGCTGTCAGCAAGGTTTCTGCAGGTTTGCAAAAAAGTGATCTTCTTTCTTCTATTTTTTTCCTTGTTTTCCAGTGTATATGTGTGAAGATTCTTAAATCAACATTTGCTTGAGAAGCAAAATGACATAAGAAGTCTTGTTTTCTTTAAAACTCATCAATAGTGAGTTTATGATCAAAACAACAAGAGCAAAAAACAGAAAGGGAAAACATGTTTTATACCTAATTGGCAGATATTTGTTCTTGTTTTAAGCATAAATTCACTTAATTTGGTTCAGTTTCTCAGAAAAGTTAGGGTAAGGGTTAGGGTTTTAATGCTACAAATATAATAATTTAAGCATTTCTGCTCTGATTTAAGAACTTTCTTACAGGTTTAATTTGTGGAAGGGTGAACTGAGACTTCTTGAGACCTTTTAAGACCTACAAAAACCCTGTGAAATACAGTTGCAGTTTTTCTTTATTAAAACTAACTAAATAAATAAAATACTTAAGTGCACTCTACTAAATCATTCCAATGGACCAAGTTTTTTCAGTTAAATTCTGATGTATTTTTAAAACACTTCAATAATAAATATGGTTCCAACGCAGTGTTAAAATATTGTGTCAAACTCATTTAATAAATTAACTTAACCATTAAACTTTGACAGTCCTAAAAATACATGTCATTAAATGTTTTGATTTCTTTCAAATTTTTTCAAGATCAAAAGTGAGTTTATAATCAAAAAAAAAAAATAACCTTAATTCAAAGGGAAGATATGTTTTGTACCTAACTGACAGATATTTGCTCTAGTTTTAAGCATAAACTCACTTAATTTTGTTTAATTTCTCAGAATACCTTCTGAGAAATATATTCATTTTTAGCAAAGCATGCAAGTTTTAATGCCACAA
This sequence comes from Cirrhinus mrigala, assembly GCA_036247105.1. Taxonomy (NCBI): domain Eukaryota; kingdom Metazoa; phylum Chordata; class Actinopteri; order Cypriniformes; family Cyprinidae; genus Cirrhinus; species Cirrhinus mrigala. The sequence goes on along the minus strand of CM070023.1, from coordinate 17,798,274 downwards.
ATTTAATAATTTAAGCCTTTCTGCTCTGATTTAAGAACTTTCTACAGGTGTAATTTGCGGAAGGGTGAACTGAGACTTCTTGAGACCTTTCAAGACCGGCAAAAACCCTGTGAAATACAGTTCCAGTTTTGCTTTATTAAAACTAACTAAATAAATAAAATACTTAATAAGTGCACTCTACTAAATCAGTCCAATGGACCAATTTTTTTCAGTTAAATTCTGATGTATTTTTAAAACACTTCAATAATAAATATGGTTCCAAAGCAGTGTTAAAATATTACGTTAAACTTGTTTAATAAATAATTTAACTTAACAGATACATTTTGACAAAACAGTCTTACAACTACTGTGAAGAATTACTGAGTTAAGGAGAAAAAAAAAAAACACATGATTTTGACCACATGATTCAAATGGAATCAACTAAGACAACTACTACTGATACTCTCTCCTAAAAAAAAAAAAAGTACAAGTCTTCCAGCATATTTCAAATCTCAACATGAGCAGATCTTGGTTAAAATTAGACAAGAAATAACGTTAAAGCTCATGCAGCATGATGTATTGAGATTCATGAAAGTCGAGGCTGTTCGTGCCTGGAGTTATGAACGTTCTGGCAGGAAGGAATTAGACAGCTCTATTCTAAGTCGGCCCACCAGGGTTTTTCACAACGAAACAAACCAAAATGTTCCATAACCTCACTTAAAGATTTTAAAAAGACATGCAAAAGCAACAGGGTTTTGTGGACTGTGATGTAACTCATTTTAAATTATACCAGCACAAGCACTTTGAGTCTAATCAGGGGCAGCGCTCGACTACGGCTGATCACTTTAAACCACAGGATAGTGGGATATCGCCATCCCTCAAGCAGCCATTTCAGAGCACATTTAATGCCGTTAGCATCGACCCGCTCCAAAGCTGTGCAGGTCACTTCAAAGCTTGTTTTCTAAAAGTGCTTTTGTCTGGTACTGCTCACATAAACACAGTGTTTTGAAACAGACAAGTGTACTTGTACTTCCACAGAGGATTTCTCATGCTATTGTTGAACTCGCTTGCAATAGTGCGTTCTGGGATGCCATGTTTAATTTCCTTAAACTTACGACCTAAAATGGGGCGTTTGAGGAGTTGGATGCTTTTCCGCTGCAGGACAGCGGAAAATGGACTGCTGTTGGTTTAGTGATTTGGTTTGTAATCTTGCCACCCACAATATCTCATCTACAGTGTAAAAAATAAAAAACACAATTTGTTGAGTCAGCTTAAAATAATTTGTTACCCTGCTGCCTTAAAATTTTAAGTTCAGTCAACTAAAATAAGTTTAGTCAACTTCAAATGTTAAGTTGTATTAAGTAACAACTTAGATATTTGTGTTTGCTTAACTTAACAGTTGGGTAAGTAACCCAGCTGCCTTAAAATTTTAAGTTGATTCAACTCAAATATCTAAGTTGTCACTTAGTATAATTTAATATTTCAAGTTAAATAAACTTTTTTGAGTTGACTGAGCTTAAAACCTTTAAGTTGACTTAACAAATTGTTTTTTACAGTGTACTCCAGGAAGATCTAATTTTTATGAACGAATGCCTTTAAATACTACTTAAGATTATGTTGTCCAATGCCATCACCTCAAGCATCTTTTCAACCTAAACAACACATTCACTCACCTCCTGCAGTCATCCTGTCCAACCGGTTCCTTCAATCAATGAAACAACCAGACGGAGAAAAATAGAGAAAGCAGTAGAAAAGAATGAGTGCAAGAGAGAGGAATAATGGTGTTTTCCCAAAGGACCAGAGGGAGATCTAGGCTGAATGATGAGTGCTTGATTGACACATTCTTGAGCGTCTCTGTCAGTGTATAGGAAATGAGAGAAGCGACATCAGGCGGCATCGACAAAGCTCTGATCAATACTGCTCAGCCCCATCTAGAGATGATGGCATTAATGATAATGAATAGAGGGGGAGAGAGCAAAAGAGAAATCCCTGTAATGCAAAGCCCTTTAAACAAGACTTTCAAAGTAAAATAAAAGGAAATGCAGAGTTTGGTCTCAAATAATTGCTGAGCTGTATCTGGGACTACTTACTCGGGAGTTCAGAAGTTCACATTGAACATATGGAACTTCAAAACTAATTTAAACTGGATTTTTTTATTTATACCATTATTATGTAAAATGAAGAAATATTTAACATTCTGAATTCTGAAATTAATTTGTGTTCCAAAGATGAACGAAGGTCTTATGGGTTTGAAACGATATGAGGGTGAGTAATTAATGACCGAATTTTCATTTTTGGGTAAACTATCCCTTTAAATCAGCTTCTGACGGCCATTGTTTTTCTGGTAACAACTTACATTGCAAAAACACAAAATAAGAGTGGACTCTACAGTAACAGCTTTTAAAAGAAAATCTATGATATCTTCTAAGAAATATCTTCTAAGATATTTTTACCAACTATTATTGTTCATTTAATTATTTATATTTAACGTCAACAGAAAGACAATAATGTATGTCCAAATGTACAATACCATTCAAATGTTTGGGGTTAAAATAATTATCTCATGCCAACGCTATCTCACAACCAATTCATATGTATTTTACTTGGTGGCTAATTCGTACAAATTCGTATGATGTTACTCGTATGAATTTGTATGATTTCAGTGACAGGTAGGTTTGGGGGTGGGGTTAGGTGTAGGTCATTTATGCTAATTCATACGTATTGTGCAACTCGTAAAATATGTACGTTTTTTTCTAAAATCGTATGAATTTACGAGTGAGGCTGTTTGATTTCGTACGAATTAGCCATCTCATAAAATGTATAAATTCCTGTGAGATCAGGCTGCTCATGCTCTCCGAGGCTGCATTTATTTCATCAACAATACAGTAAAAATTGCAATATTGTAAAATATTATTACATTTTAAAGTAGCTGTCTTCTTTTTTAATATATTTAAAAATGTAATTTATTCTTCTGATGGCAAAGCTGAAATTTCAGCAGTGGTTAGTCCAGTCTTCAGTGTCACGTGATCCTTCAGGAATCATTGTAATATGCAGGGCTTTCCCCGACTAAAGATTTTTCCGGTCGACTACACTGTAAAAAGTCAACTTAAAATAATTTGTAACCTGGCTGCCTTAAAATTTTAAATTTTAAAATTCAGTCAACTCAAAAAAAGTTTATTCAAATTGAAATCTTTTTGGTCTAAATGGTTCCATAAAGAACCTTAAACATCTAAAGAACCTTTCTGTTTCACAAAAGGCTCTTTGTGGCGAAAGAAGGTTCTTCAGATTATAAAAAGATAAGAAAGAGATGGTTCTTTAAAGACCCTTTGACTGAATGGTTCTTTGTGGAACCAAAAAGGGTTCTTCTATGGCATTGCTTGAAGAACCTTTTAAAGCACCTTTATTTTTAAGAGTGTATACACAGAGTTTCGAAGTTTCATGCTCAAGTTTACCGCTGTATTAATTTCTTTAAAAAATAAATAAGCAGTAAAATAAAAATCGTACTGACCCCAAAATTTTGAATAGTAATGTAGTGATCAGACTGCTCATTAAAGCTGTATACCTGCTGAGGCTCTTACATTCCCCATGCCGGAAAACAGCCAACACTGTAATGTAACCAATGTACATCCATTGTGTGTGAAAGCTCACACAGCACCTGTGGACCCTCTGATGCAGCTCAGCTGTTGAAGAAAAGAAATGTCTCACAAAAGACGGCACTACCTGCAGAGTTTCGGGCTCCATTAGCAGGATTCTTTTTCCCCGTCCTGAAATAACGCTGCCTTTATCATGGATTTCATGTCATCCTAGACTTTGGCCTTGCGGAGACACAAAAACTGAGTTAATTTATGTTATTACATTACATTAATTAAAGAAAAGGCTACGAACTAACTTAATTGTGTTAATGGCAAATGTCTGGTATCTGTAGAAGACAGGAGGAGAATGGGAACATTTTCACACTTCTTTATATGCCAATGTCATAGAGACTGAAGCCAGAAAATACTGTCACAGAGAGAGAGAGAACAGAGCATTTTCTTTGGCCAATTAAACAGAGCCAACAAGCACTGACATTAGCGAAGCGCAAATACTATAAACGGCCTGTGAACTATTAATGAGCCGTGTCATATGCTTATGAAAACTTTACTACCTCCTGATTGGATGACATGTGTGGCCATATGTGTATCATGTAAGTCCTGGACATATGGAGAACGCTAATCATATACTGTGCAAATCAATACAAGACCACCCGCAGCCAAAACTAGCTGGATACACAGTCTGCCAAGAAAAAAAAAATCACAGATCAGATATATGATAATGTGGAGACGCATATTCAGTAAGCAGATGTAGTTGCGAAAAACTGCACATTTTAGCTTATTTAATTTGGGTTGCAACTACCACATTCAGTTCAGAATGTCCAGAAAGGTAGTAATGACATCGCTAAAATAGTCCATGTGACATCAGTGCTTCAATCATAATTTTATGAAGCTACGAGAATACTTTTTGTGCGCAAAGAAAATAAAAATAATGACTTTGTTCAACAGTTTCTTCTCTTTTAAGGCCTTTGTTTATGTTTGAGTGTACACTACCAGTCAAAAGTTTTTGAACAGTAAGATTTTCAATGTTTTTTCAAAGTCTCTCCTGCTCACCAAGCCCGCATTTATTTGATCCGAAATACAGCAAAAGCAGTAATATTGTTAAATATTTTACTATTTAAAATAACTGCTTTATATTTGAATATATTTTAAAATGTAATTTATTCCTGTGATCAAAGCTACATTTTCAGCATCATTACTCCAGTTTTCAGTGTCACATGATCCTTCAAAAATCAATCTAATATGCTGATTTGCTGCTCAAGAAATTATTATAAGAATTTATTATTATTATTATAATTATTATTAATATTTAAAACTGTTGAGTAATTGATCCAAAGATAATAATAAGAAAATAAAAAGCTTTTGAAACATTATACACGATACCATTTAAAAGCTACAGAAATACAGAAATTAATACTTTTATTGAGCAAGGATGTTTTAAATTGATCAAAAGTGATGATAAAGACATTTATAATGTTACAAAAGATTTCTATTTCAGATCAATGCTGTTCTATTTATCAAAGAAACCTGAAAAAAAAAAAACAGTTTTCAACATAATAAAAATAATAATAAATGTTTTTGAGCAACAAGTCCGAATTTTAGAATGATTTCTGAAAGATCATGTGACTGAAGTAATGATGCAAAAATTCAGCTTTGTCAATCACAGGAATAAATTACATTTTAAAATATATTAAAATAGAAAACATTATTTTAAATAGTAAAAATATTTTTTACAGTTTTTGCTGTACTTTAAATCAAATAAAGAGATTTCTTAAAAAAAAAAAAAAAAAAAAAGCTATGAAAATCTTACTGTTCAAAAACAGTTGACTGGTAGTGTACATGTACTACCAATGTATTTACAAATGTATTTCATTCATTCACTCACTAGCTCACATCAGTTCAATGACTCACTCATAAAGAGTCACTTTTTTCATTCCTAAATGGTTCAGTACTTTTGAACAAATCAGCTGAGTAAACAATTCAATGACTCACTCATAAATTTGTTTTGTTCACAAATGAATCAGTGATTAAGCGTGTGTTCACACTTGTAGTTCGGTTCATTTGGTTCATTTGGTCCAGACCGAAAAAGGAAAATGATACGTTTGGTCCTGGTCCGCTTAGTGTTCACATTGGCATTTTTGACAGCGAACCTAAAGATACCGAACCTAAAGGCATAGTGACATGTTCACAACCTGATTGGTCGGGTTGAATGACATATATTTTGTGACGGAACTCACCGAACACTCCAAACAAAAGGAAAAGGTGCGTTCGACTTAAAACGCCGCTGCAGGTGTATGACATCAAAGTACCCATTCACTGATTGGTCTGCTGAGCACTGCTTTAAGTTGAATACACCTAATGCCGTCTGCTGGACTGAGTGCGCTCGTTGCATGTATATGATTTTATTTTCACTACCTGCGAGCTCACAAAGAGCTCAAAAAAGGCACTTTACATCATTGTTGCTCCACGTTTGCCCTCTGCTCATTTTGTTTTGGATACCCCTCTTGATCCCTTCGTGAAATCATGTCGCATAGCATCACATATTGTCATTACTTCCTGTATTTGGTTTGTTTAGAAGTATTTGGTCTGTGCTGCATTCATATTTCATTCAAACCGCACCAGAGTTTGTTTGGAAGCGGACCAAGACCCATCTTTTTAGCACTCTCAGTCCGCTTGTGTGGTGCGCACCGGGGTTCAGATGGCAGCGTTCACACTTACTCAAATGTACCGCATTAACAGAGCAATCGCACCAGAGTTCGTTTTAATCAAACCAAATGAACACACCTTAAACTGATTTGTTCAAAGCACTAATTCATACAGAAACAAAACATTGACTCTCTTTTATGCATGAGTCACTGAATCACTGATTCAGCTGATCAATGAAAAAAACTGTTTTGCTCGTAAATGAATCAGTGTTTTGATCAAACTGGTTGAAAAAATGATTCAGTGACTCCTTTGCTCAGCGAATCCTTTGTCGCCACCAACTGGCATAACAATGTAACCTGCAGAAAGAGTCACCAAAAATCCATCACCACTAAATACACAGACTAGATAGTTTGTTTAAAAGTCAATTGAAAAAAAGCAAAATGATACAAACAGTGAAATGTCCCAATGCTCAGCCAATCCAATTTAAGAACTGGAACCATTGTATAATCATGTTTCTAGAATGTTAGCAGAGCAGAAAAAATTACAGACCAAAATTCTAAACCTGCAGTTCTGTTCCACAGCGAAGAGTCAACCAGCTCATTACACTTACACACTCATGAGCTGACATGAATTATGTTCACCTAATAGTCGCTTAACTAATTTGAATCATGTTCTCCGGGTCACAGAAAAATCACCCAGAGAAATACAGTTGGGATTTTCATTAATCTGATGTCAGATGACCATTCCAGCTTCTTCCTCCACTACACAACAAGCTTCAGCTTCACATGGCCAGTCAGCTGTCAGTTCACGAATCAGCACCAGAGAACACATTTGCCCGTTATCTCCTTTACTACAAATCCAGTGTTTTGTTTATCAGACAAAAGCCAGTGTTTTTTTTATCCGGTTATTTAGAGAGCTTCCCGATCTTAAACTAATCAGCGTGTAATCCGACAAACCGGGCTCGAGTCTTCCAAATCACACCATTCGTAACATTAATCCCAAAAACCATTCCGACCCCAAGCTGCCCTCCTTCGCAATTGTGAGGAGGACTTCCTTAACGTCAGCTAGATGCACCGCTGCACTAATGAGATTACAAAGCCTATTTTAGAAACTCTTTATTGCCGGAGAGAAGAGAGGAGGGCTGGAGAGGGCAGTAACAAAGTGTGCCATAACAGGGCTTTGTGGGTAGACATTTACGGCTACGGGCCAAAGACTGCAACACTTACAATGTATTAAACACATCCAGCTTCCGAGGCCACAAATTTACAGACAGATTGAGAGAACGATGATGAATAAATCTGCAAGGGAAGGATCTGAGGAAAGCGTGACATAATATGTCAATATGAACAGCTGAACGATGTTGAACTCTGCAGAGGGAGGAAGATGAAGACTCGGTGGACTTGATGAACTGACGAAGACTCCCAGGGGAGGCAGCGAGAGCCTGCAGGTCTATAAAGATGCGCGGACCTGATCTATGGATCTATAAAAGTGACACGAACACGCACAAACACACAAATGCACTTGCCGTAGTGATTGGGAGTCCTGAAACTCAAAATTACTCCGATCCAATCCGGTCATTTTCACCGCATCCAATCGCATATGCAATTATGTAGGAAATCGACCTCATATTCAAAATAAACGTGGCTAGGAGGACATTGAATATCACACAGGTGAGCCTGGATTGATGTGCAACTTACGGCTAGAATGAAAACATTAGGTCGCTCCTCGGCACTCTCCGATTTGGTTTGGGTAAATCAAGCGTAAAAACCCATTACACTAAATGTCAAAACAAACACAATGAGTTCAGTGAAATCATTACAAACATTTTACGCCAGGGGAAGGTTTCAGAAAGAATAGAGAAACCAGGAAGCAGAGATGTTTTCCTAAGGGACGTGACACTTTCGTTTGCGGTTGACCCTCTTGTGATCTGCTATCACAGCTTCTGCAGTGTTAAAAAGGACTAAGGTGATGTAATATCCCATCTCTGGAGGTGCAGAGCTACAGTGTGTGGGCTTTCGTGCCAGACAAGTTAAAATAGTGTTCAAGGTGCTACACCGCAGATCTGAATCAGTAGATTACAAAACAACCAAAGGTTTCAATTGAGCTTACAAGAAGTAAACAAGAAGAAAAAAATTAACCAACTGGATTCCACTTTCAATGTAAGGCAATGTGCCGAGTGTGCCGACATATGGTGCAACTGTGCCTTGGGTGTCCCGAGATCGAATCCCGTTTTGTGGATCTTTCCCGATCCCACCCCCGCCTTTCTCTCTCCCACTCACTTCCTGTCTCATCTCCACTGTCCTATCAGAGCTGTGTGAAGTACTTTTTAGGATGAATGCACTTTATTGGACTTCAAAATCTCAACAGCCATTCACTGCCATTATAAAGCTCGGAGGAGCCAGGGCATTTTTTAATGTAACTCCTACTGCATTCATATGAAAGAAGAACGTCTTGTATACCTAGGATGGCTTGAGGGTGAGTAAATCATGAGGTAATTTTAATTTTTGGGTGAATGATCCCTTTAATAGCTGTAATCTAAATATATACAGTTGAGTTCATATGTTTACATACACCTTGTAGAATCTGCAAAATAATAAAAGAGATTATACAAAATGCATGAATAAAATGTTTCACATAAGAGACATTTACATATAGTCCACTAGAGAAAACAATAATTGAATTTATAAAAATAACCCCATTTAAAAGTTTACATACACTTGATTCTTACTGTGTTGTTACTTGAATGATCCACAGCTTTGTTTTTTTGTTTAGTGGTAGCTGTTCATGAGTCCCTTGTTTGTCCTGAACAGTTAAACTGCCTGCTGTTCTTCAGAAAAATCTTTCAGGCCCCACAGATTCTTTGGTTTTTCAGCATTTTTGTGTATTTGAACACTTTCCAACAATGACTGTAGGATTTTGAGATCTGTCTTTTCACACTGAGGGACTTATTTGCAACTTTTACAGAAGGTTCAAACGCTCACTGATACTCCAGAAGGAAAAATGATGCATTAAGAGCCAGGGGTGTAAACTTTTGAACAGAGTGAAGATGTGTACATTTTTCTTATTTTGCCTAAATATCATATTTTTTCATTTAGTAATGCCCTTTAGAAGCTACAGAAGATACTTGGATGTTTCCCAGAAGACAAAATAAGTTACATTTACCCTCTTTTACCTACCTGGCTCTTAATGCATTGTGTTTCCTTCTGCATCAGTGAGCGTTTGAACCTTCTGTAATGCTTGCATATGAGTCCCTCAGTTGTCCTCAGTGTAAAAAGATGGATTTCAAAATCATACAGTCATTGTCGGAAAGGGTTCAAATACACAAAATTGCTAAAAAACCAAAGAATTTGTGGGACCTGAAGGATTTTTCTGGAGAACAGCGGGCAGTTTGACTGTTTAGGACAAACAAGGGACTCATGAACAACTATTACTAAACAACAACAACAAAAAAAAAAACACAGCTGTGGATCATTTAGGTAACAACACACTATTAAGAATCAAGCGTATGTAAACTTTTGAAAAGAGTAATTTTTATAAATTCAACTATTATTTTCTCTTGTTGACTATATGTAAACGTCTTTTATGCGCAATATCTTATTCAGGTCTGTACTAAATAAAAAATCACATGCATTTCGTAAAACAATTACCATTTTGCAAATTCTGCAAGGTATAAACATGTATAAACATACTTATGTGTTTTTATGGATGACATTGGCATACAGCGGTTTGTGGCATACTCTAATGCTTAGTTTAAAGACCATCACAAGTCATTTTGATAATATGACAAAACCTCATGTACATTAATCAGCTAGATAACATGATCTAAGTGACAAATCAGCACAATTTGCAATGACAAAGCTAAACACATCACAGAAAATCAAACGTTTAAGTTTGCATGGCGTAAAAATCAATGTACAAGATCAATAAACCTTACATTTTTAGTGGCAGCGCAGCACAGGCTCAGAAGAGCGAGTGACGGTTCTGTCAACTTGTCCACAACTCTCTAACGCTGACCCCGAACCAGTGAACCATAATCATTGTTCAGCCCTGCTAGCGAAAATGTATGACTCTTCTGAGGTTCTATATGTTGTACAAAATATTGAATATATCGGCCTTTCTACAGTAACCCTGAATGGTGTCTCTGCGAAAAAATATTATACAGTTCTCACTTTGGCCCTTTGCTACTCGTTACAGTTCTTTTCGATTTTGAGACACTCATTCTGACAGACACATATTCCTTCCTCTTATCTAATCGCAAAAGAAAATTGATTCATGGCAAGATCTAACAGAAGCGGAAATGGAAATGATCAAGCACTAAATCTCCTCTTCTTTTGTGGTCATTGGAGACCTTCTGTAATCGCCTCTCGTATCTGCCTCAAATCTTTCAGAGCAAAGCCACCTCCTCTATCTGAGAAAAAGAGCCCATCGATTCATCTGTCAGATGCAGAAGAAAGCATTCGTGATTCTGTCAGGACACTGCTCCTCACTATTGATTTAGAAATTCTGAAATGACAAGGACCTCATGTATGCGAATGTGAAGATTGCCATTAGCATTAAATATATTTCTACACTGTTTTAGCAGCCAAAGTGTCGTGGCTAATAGTAAATTTGAAATCTCTTTCTTTGATGTCAGGTGAAGATTCTTTTAAGAGCATCGATTGAGCAATCGTAACCATAACAACCACCCATAGGTTAGTGGCAGCAGAGCACCACTGTTGAAGTATTACGCAAAACCAAGAAACAAACGCTCAAGCTCCGACACTCGAGGAGGAGAAGAAAGGAGACAAGATTAGACGAGGCGAGACGAGATCCCATTCTATGTTCCACTACTCAATAAAAGAGTAGAGCAAAGAGATTTAATTCTCTCTTTCGCAAACACACACAGGGAAACACACACTTTTTATAAAGAGTGAGCATAAAAAGACACGTTCCAGTGTCTAAGAAACAGCATAGTCGGGTCTAATCCTCTTCTGTGAATTCTTTCTTCGTCGCCTTCTTACACAGTAGATTGTCTCGTCTCTTTTCTCATGGAGACGGTTAGTAAATGTCTGAGTTCGTCCTTGTTATCTATAAGACTGTGTGCATTAGCCGTCTTTAAAAAAAAAAAGGTCTTATCATCTGAAGGTTGTATTGATTCTCAAGACTCTAAGAGACATTTCAACATGATTACCAGTGCCTACAACAAATATTCAAAGTGTTTTGAAATAAAATGCATGATGAGTAAAAAGTGTATCAATTTTAAGAAAAAGACCCTTATTCCTCGAATGAGATCGTGTAGAGACCTTTGAAGCTGCATTGAAACTTGGAGCTTTAATGATATTTATACAACACTGTAATTCTCTAAGGCACGACATTTTGTTTCTTTCATATTACTCTATATAAAGCAGAATGACAAAAAAGCTCACTTAAAATAGTGAATACACTGTAAAAAAAAAAAAAAAAAGACTACTCAAAAAAAGTTGTTTCAACTTAAAGGAACACTCCACTTTTTTTGAAAATAGGCTCATTTTCCAACTCCCCTAGAGTTAAACAGTTTAGTTTTGCCGTTTTCGAATCCATTCAGCCGATCTCCGGGTCTGGCAGTAGCACTTTTAGCATAGCTTAGCATAGATCATTGAATCTGATTAGACCAATAGCATCTCGCTTAAAAAACGACCAAAGAGTTTCGATATTTTTCCTATTTAAAACTTGACTCTTCTGTAGTTACACTGTGTACAAAGACGGACGAAAAATGAAAAGTCAACTCTGCCGGCTGCAACTCTGCATCTACACAAACTTAGTGCCCATGGTACGGCAGCAAAGTTCCTTGATTATTACACCGGAATGAGAGTATAGTTCCTAGCCATATCAGCCTAGAAAATTTCAACTTTTCATTTTCCGTCAGTCTTAGTACACGATGTAACTAGAAGAGTCAAGTTTTAAATAGGAAAAATATCGTCACTATATATGGTCATTTTTGAGCAAGATGCTATCAGTCTAATTAGATTCAATGATCTGTGCTAAGCTATACTAAAAGTGCTAAACCCAGAAATCAGCTGAATGGATTCGAAAATGGTAAAACTTAACTGTTTATCTCTAAGGGAGTTGGACAATGAGCCTATTTTCAAAAAAAGTGGAGTGTTCCTTTAAAAAAGCAAGTGTTCGTGCTGCCTTAAAATTTTAAGTTTACTCAACTCAAATATCCACGTTTTCATGTTGTACAACTAAACATTTCACGTTGACTAAACTTAAAATTTTAAGGCAGCGCAAACACTTACTTTTTTTTTTTTTTTTTAAGTTGAAACAACTTTTTTTTTTACAGTGACACTTAATTAAATCTAAAAAGGTTTCTGTGAGGATTAGATTTCAGTCAACGAAAAGTTCCCAACAAATGTGAGTGTGTGCACTGAATTTCAAAGGCTTCCGAGATGACTTTCATAATTCTTCTTAGAAAAGCATGAGCATACATTCACTCACATGAGTATTATTAAACACTCATGAATTCAACACACACACACACAGATGCAGTAAGAAGATCTAATTTAATCTTCTGGACACACTTTTGGACAGAATCTCTCCGAGCCGGCGTAAACCTTATGCTGAACACGCACAGTGAGGTAGCTGTGTGTCATCTGTGCGCTCCTTCCTCTACCATAGCTGTTTTATTCATGCGTTTATGCATTATGCAGACGCAGACATGTGCATTAGACATTCCTGCTCAGTATTATTTACAGTGCAGGTATGTTCTTTAAATTCTGTAGTTAATGTGGTATTAAGCAAGTGCTGATGGTACTGTGCTTTATGCTTGTGTGTGTGTGTGTGTTGTCCTCAGGCTTGAAGGAGTTCAGTTACACCATTGTTTAAAGACTACAAAGCCAGTGAGATATAATTTGTTAATAGTGCAGAGACCAATACGTATCTTCTGCCAAGACATTCCAGAACATGCCAACATGGTGTACAGCCAACAGATATAACTGCGCCCCATTCAAAGTTGGAAGTGGGCTATTCATAAAGTTAAAAGGTTTCCTGTGTCAATGTGTCCCACAGTGGCGCTCCCCTGCTGATGAATCTATGCCCTCTCTTGCGAATTTTCAGCGCTTGGCAAAAAAAAAATCATATTTTGAGTTGTGAACATGAGGCTGCAGTCTATTTAAAATGGGATGCAATAAAATGTTGCATGGAAAAACAACATACAATGCAACTATTGTTGTCTGAGACACAAACAATTTCTTTTTTTAACCAGTTCTATATTAAGAATCAGAAACACAAAGAGTGACCAGTGAAGCTGATTCACAAAGAGAGAGAGAGAGAGAGAGAGAGAGAGAGAGAGAGAGAGAGAGAGGGAGAGAGAGAGAGAGAGAAGAACACTGTTACAAATGTTTTTTTAATGAAAACTTAGCGAGCCTGATTCTGGAAACAAACACGCTGTATACCCCTGACAAACACGCTGTATACCCCTGATTCATGAAACAAATGATTCTTATGAACTGGTTCTTTTCAGTGAGTCAAAGCTTACAGCACAACCAGTGAACATAATTCACAAACAAATGATTCTTTCAAATGGTTCTTTGTAGTTATCTGAAAACATACAGACCAACTAGTATACACAGATTGCTGAAACAAATGATGACAAATGTAACAAACAAATGAAAACGATCATTGTAGTCTGATTCCTGTAACAGGTTATTCTAATGAATCGATTCTTTTCAGTGAATCAAAACATACAACATGATTGGTATAGTCTGATCCCTGTAACAAGTTATTCTAATGAAACGATTCTTTTTAGTGAATCATAGCATAAAGCACGATCTGTGTAGTCTGATTCCTGTAACATGCTATTCTAATGAATCGTTTCTTTTCAGTGATTTAAAACATACAGCACAATAGGTGTAGTCTGATTCCTGTAACAAGTTATTCTGATAAACCGTTTCTTTTCAGTGATTTAAAACATGCAGCACGATCGGTGTAATCTGACTCCTGTAACAAGTTCTTCTAATAAATAGTTTATTTTCAGTGAATCTTCATACAGCATAATCGGTATAGTCTGATTCCTGTAGCAAGTTATTCTAATGAACTGATTGTTTTCAGTGAATCAAAACATTCAGCATGGCCAGTGTAGCCTAATTACTAAAACAAATGATTCATATGAACCAGTTCCTTTCAGTGAAAAAAAACACACAGCGAGAACAGTATAGCCCAATTCCCCGGGGGAACTTTTCATGAATAGTTGAAATAGACAATTTTCTGATTTGAATCATTGTGAAACCCTTTATAATTACTGCTCTCTGCTAATGCAGCATAACTTACAGCATTAGCAGAGAGAGAATATCTTTAATATGCAAGAAAAATGGACTACTGGACTAAAATGAATTTAACTGAATTTGGAAATCTGTCTCAATAACCCTTAGGTGATTTTGGGCCAGTTCCATGCTGTCACTTCATACTGCAGTTGTTCGCTTCTCTTGTTTTTCCACTTTATTCATGGACTGTGCATTATACAAATCAATAAAAACCACACTTCCAGGTGGGACCCAATTGGAGCTTCCCACTGTTATGCGTCTCCAATTGTGGAAGAAGGCTGCTACGTTCCACTAGCCCGCTGTGGACTTCTGTGGTTTCTCCAGCTTTTGTGCATGGGCCGGTCGTGTCTCGGATCGAGAGCTTCTGTTGCATGGTAACTGTGCCCAATGGGTGTTCACACTCACCGCTTGGGAGTTGCGGGTCGTCTCGGATTGCTTGCCGCCCCCGCTACACTTGTCGCTCCGGCAGGGACACTTCATCTATCTCATTCATTCTGTCCGGACTGGTGAATCGGACACAGCCAGATCTGCCCCGTTAAGTTGAAAATCCAACATCATGTGGAGTCCATAGCACTGGAAAACCAGACTTGTACGCAGTATAATCTCCACCCTCCTATTTGTGCATTTTCACAAACCCTTGGTGACTCACACTACGATTTCAAACCGGAGTTAAACAGGTCTTTCTTTTGAATTTGCGAATCTCACGCAGGTCAATTTTATGCATTTGTTTATTGGACCAAACAACTCCACATGTTCTCCAGTTAACAGTTTGAGATCAGCAGGATTGCGATGGAGTGGTAGAGCGCTCACTAATAGCGCAAAAAATACTATTATGATCTTGGAGAGAATAATTATGAATCATTTACATAGAGCCTGAGTTCTTAAAGAGACGTAGCCATGTCTCTCCCACACACATATATTACTGCACACTTCGACGTTCCTCAGCCGTTAGCGCTTCTATAAATCATTCACATTGTTACAGAGAATCTTTGTCACCTCCTGTATGCATTCCCTGTGGGATTCCAAAGAGCGTGGGGATGTTAGGGGAAAAAACACGCTTAACAAAACTACTACGCATCAATCTTTTATCCCAACGTGCTCTCAAACAGTGCATACACAAACTGCTTGTGACAGCCAAGAGGTGTACACAGCACATGGCACATTGTTTTAATGAGAGCGTCTGGCTCATGGTAAAGGAGGCATGGCCTTTAGCATGCATGCAAACATGCACATTTAGGGGTGAGATGCATCTGACAGGGTCAAAGGTTCTGGTGGGGTTCTGTCACCCTGGGACATATTTTTGCAGAATCAAAGAGTATATTTTCACCTGGCTAATTACTAGTGGGGAGTTAGAGGACACTTTTATCCGAAGTGACATTCAGGGACACTTATTGCAGGAACGATCCCCCTGGAGCATACTTGAGGTTAAGTTTCTTGCTTGATGACACAATAGTGCCGTGACTTCTGTCTAACTTCATGTAGTGTAAGTAATAGATCGGCCTTATGGGGTTTACTACTACAGCCTTTAGGTTAGAAGCCCAGATTTTGACCACACGCTACAGCAGGATATAACAGAAATGGCCTGAATACAAATAACATATTCTTTCAAATAAGAGAATGTAATATGAACAAGGATAAAGCAATATTTTGAAGAGAAGTACATTTGCGACAATGAAACACAAAACCAGTCATAAGGGTAAATTTTTAAAATTGAGATATATACATAATTTGAAAGCCGAATAAAATAGGCTATTTTTGGCTATTGCTACAAATATACCCATGCTACTTATGACTGGTTTTGTGGTCCAGGGTCATATTTTTTTCTTCCAAATTGTGTTCATCTGAGTATAAGAAAAAAAATGTAAGGTGGGGACTTCAAATTATCAGTTGTTGAGGGAATGGAGAAAGATCTGAACCAGAGCTTACAGTTCACTGTAGGAAAGCAGTGAGGTTTAAGCGGAATAAATGATAAATCCCAAAGAACAATCCGGTATGCGACACAAGAGAGAAGTCTGTTGTTTCACCAAAAGATCAAGTTATGACATTTTACTGTAAAAATGATGAAGTAAAAAAATTAATTAATTAATTAAAAAATAAAACACAAATAACAATAAAACAAAATATAGCATTTAAAAGAGTCAATTTCCATTTCATTTGACCTTAAATTAATATATCTACAATTAGGACACAATGGTGAGTAGGTTTTTTTTGTTGTTTACATAATTGTTTGAATAAAAAAAAAAAAGTTTGACTTAAAAAAAGTAAAATATATATTATATATTTTATATATATATATATATATATATATATATATGTATATAGATTGATAGATAGATAGATAGATAGATATTATTTTATTTTATTTTTATAATTAATATGTTTTCGTTTGAAAATGCATCTTTTCCCCTCAGTTTTGGCCTTTCATCTACACTGAGATGGCGTTTTGTCAAGGAAAATGGAGCTGTTTAAAAATCGCTCTCCAAAGTGGATAAATTTGAAAAAAAACATTTTCACGTTGTAGTGAATTGTTTGAATAAAAAAAAAGATTTTAAATTAAAAAATTAATATAATTTTATTTTATTTTAAGAATTGATACATTTTCATTTGAAAACGCATCTGTTTCCCTCAGTTCTGGCCTTCCATCCACACTGAGGATTCATTAAATGATAAGCTGTTTCCTCTAAAAAGCTGTTTATTTAGCATAGTCAAGCAAAACGGTCTCCTTTCCCAAACCAGAAATGTTAGCTTTAGCCATTACGCTTTTTTGGCTTTTTTAGGTTGCAGGCTTGACTTCTATTGGCTTTTAGGGATACTTGTAAATAACTGACAGGTGTGTTGAAGCAGAGTTGGAACAGAAGTCTGCAGGAAGGTAGATCTCCAGAAGCAGGGTTGGAGATACCTGGTTTAAAATCAGACACACTTCTGATTTAGGCCCCACCCACATCCTGTTCTATCCGAATCCAGAAACGGATAATTTATTCATTACATCAGATACAGAATCATATACAGATAATGGCTTCGCTGCACAAACCTATTAAGCAGACAGGTGCTATGACAGATGTGTATCATCATCATCTCAAGTCTGTTCTAGGCTTGATTCTGCGCTCAAATGTTAAAATCTTTCATTTTTCAAATTACCTGTCAAATGATAAAAATGCTCAACAAAAAAAATGAGACTTGGGGGAGAGGGGGTGTTGTAATGCTGAAATGACAGACAGAAGAGGTGATTTAGAACACAGGGCTTGAGACTCTGATGATATTCATCATGACACGGCAGATCAGGCGGCCATGTGAGAGAGCAGATGGCATCTGTGAGAGGTGTCATGCGCAGACGTGACACTGCCAAAGATCTGTAGAGTCATGTTGGCTGATTGGCAGGTTTTCGGCTCCATCAAGCTTCCAAAACTTCTCTCATATTGACTTTGTCTAGTTTCCATCAGTCAGATCAGTATGTTATACGACTGCTTGCCGTCGTGACCAACATAAGCTGTACATATCATTGGCCGCTTGTTTTTTTTTCTTGTTTTTTTTTTTTTTTAAACTTTATAACGTTTTGTACTTCATTTTGGGTGGTCAAAGCATCAGATTGCTTCTAATAATACATAATAGTAAGCAAGCTAGACCAAGAACTTGTGGAGGCTTTCTAGTGTAATGCTCAATCCTTTATTAGTTCACTGGGTCACTATTCCTAAAGGTACACTGCTCTTTGTAATTTACTGACTGCAAAATGATGCATAATAGGATGCATAGTACCTTAAAGGAACACTCCACTTTTTTTGAAAATAGGCTCATTTTCCAACTCCCCTAGAGTTAAACAGTTGAGTTTTACCGTTTTCGAATCCATTCAGCCGATCTCTGGGTCTGGCGGTAGCACTTTTAGCATAGTTTAGCATAGATCATTGAATCCGATTAGACCATTAGCATCTCGCTCAAAAATGACCAAAGAGTTTCTATATTTTTCCTATTTAAAACTTGACTCTTCTGTAGTTACATCATGTACAAAGACAGACGAAAAATGAAAGGTTGCGATTTTCTAGGTAGAAACTATACTCTCATTTCAGCGTAATAATCAAGGAACTTTGCTGCCGTACCATGGGTGCAGCAGGCGCAATGATATTACGCCAACTCTGCCGGCTACAACTCTGCATCTACGCAAACTTAGTGTCTGTCACTTTCAGGCGCTGCGTAATATCTTTGCACCCATGGTACGGCAGCAAAGCTCCTTGATTATTACGCCGGAATGAGAGTATAGTTCCTAGCCATATCGGTCTAGAAAATCGCAACTTTTCATTTTCCATCAGTCTTAGTACACGATGTAACTACAAAAGGGTCAAGTTTTAAATAGGAAAAATATTGTCATTATATATGGTCACTGTTGAGCTAGATGCTAACGGTCTAATCAGATTCAATGATCTATGCTAAGCTATGCTAAAAGTGCTACCGCCAGACCTGGAGATCAGCTGAATGGATTTGAAAACTGTAAAACTCAACTGTTTAACTCTAGGGGAGTTGGATAATGATTTTCAAAAAAAGTGGAGTGCTCCTTTAAGTACAAATATGTCTAAATGCACGTTATTGATCTAATTGCAAATGATTCATCGATGCATGTTTTATTTTTTAAAGTTGTCTGACATTGTAATTTTTTAACCAAAATATCCTAACTCAATCTTCTGGTGAAACAACAGATAGACTCTCTTCTCTAATCATTTAAACAGTCATTTAATATCAGCCATTCAATATGGGTTCATATTCCATAATAACACTTCCACCAGTGGAAAAAGTCCACTCCCTATTAATTAATCTGTGCGTATTTCTCTCCTAATTCAGGCTAGATTACTTTCAAACGGAGAAACCAATATTATGGATTTTAGCCAGAAGCAATGGTTTGAAGTTAAAAATGTCTCAATAATGGACTTACTTGTACAAACATGCTGCTTTTCACTGATAGATTCATGTGGATTATTGTGATGTTTTCATCAGCTGTTTGAACTCTCATTTTGACAGCACCCATTCACCGCAGAGGATCGACTGTTGAGCAAGTAATGCAATGCTAAATTTCTCAAAATCTATTCTGATTAACAAACAAGCTCATCTACATTTTAGACAGTACGTTTTCAGCGAATTTTCATTTTTGGGCTATTAAACTATTCCTCTAATTCAATGTTTTGTCTGTGTGAAAAACAATAACGAATGTCTTACCTAAACATACAGCAAATCTTGATTAGACCTCCTGAGATGAACACCGCAAATGAGATCCACAGGAACCTGCTGAGAAGGAGCTACAAATACCTTCTGAAAATAACCCAGCCAACAGATCTGTTTACATACACTGATGAAATGCAGATTAAAAAACAATGGAAACTCACAGGATTTACAAACCCTCTTTTGACTTTAAATATACATACAATTCTTCACCATCTTGATTCAAACATTGAAATTTGATCCCCTGACCGAGTTTGAGTTGATAACATGATCAAAAATTGTATTATTTAAACCTCTGTCACCTCCTTGGTTTCATTCTCCGTTCCACTGGACATTTTCTGGTGCCACCGTCACCTTCAATCTCAGTAAAGCTGCATTATGGCAAGTGCCATTACATAAAGTGCTGCACAAATGATTCAGAATTGAATCGAGAGCAGATTTGGCCGAGGACTGTGACTGTAGAGGTTGTTTTACTCATTCACGCAGGAGAGTTTGAGTATAGAGCACTCACAGCAGCGGTGAACGAGAGTGACGTAACCCGCTGTAAGGTTTCAGAAAGCTGCGAGGCTTGATTGGCAGAAGAGATTTGGGATTATCTTTCTCTCTGAATTCCATTAATGTCACTCCTCTCACTTCCTCAGTAGCTCAAACAGTGCGTCTCGCTCGCTCTCGGGTCAAATAAACAAGCCGATAATGGTGGCAAAAGGATCAATAGGTTAGATGCTGAACCAAATTTTCCTGATGAGTTTGACCTGGAAGCCAAGATTACATCTACTCAGCATTATATTACTCAACGTCCTCACACACTCGTGCCACAAGAGTTCAAGAGGTCAAGCAACCAAATGAGCACAATTACATCAATATAATAATCAAATTGTACCATATCTTTTGAGATACGCAAGCTTGATTTTGTGAAATTTCAAGGTAAATTTCAAAACTCAAACCTTCATCCCTAGATAAATAGATAAGATAAATATAGATACAATCATGTTTAAAAATGTAACATATATATATATATATATATATATATATACACCAAATACACCAAAACTTAATTTACACCTCAAGGAGGGAAAATAAATAAAATAACTGCATTTCTGACTTGAAATGAAAAGAATCTGAAAATACAGGGTAAAAATTAATAAAATATTAACAACTGTATTCCTTCCGACTTAAAAATGATAGAATCTGTGAAAGTCTGTGAATGGTATTGCATCTGCAGGACATATAAATGTGTGTCAGGTAAAAGTGAAGACAAGGAAGGAGGAAGGGCGGGAGCAAGAGAAAGAGAGGGAATATGCTTTGGTAAAGCAAATGTAATGTTATTTGTCATGCCAATTAAGCACACTAAATAGAAAGTGAAAATCGAATTGAATTAAGAGAAGACAGAGAGAGGAGTGAGAAACACACTCACTCATTATGACAAGAAAGTCTGTGTGTTCATATCTGAATCAATCATGGCCAATAACGCTGTTCATCATGCAAGACAGAGGACCCAAATTGGCACAGCACTGACAATTTTGAGTATTTCTCTTCCTTTTGCCAACTGAGTCCAGAAGTTCAGGGAGCTCAGGGCTAATGCATGATATACCAATTAGGATGGCTGGTTGAAATCCATGCTGGTAGTGACATTTGGAGAGGAACTCTCATGTTGTTCAGAGCTGAAATATCTCCAATGACTCAGCTCAACATCTGTAGAACAGCAGCAAAAAGAATGAGGGCACAGCGTTCAAGTTTGAACTAAACTTGAGATTGTACTGTATATTTTGAGGATCTCCATAGGCTTTCCACAGGCTTGACTGGAAACTAATTACTATCAGAACATACACTACACTATTGACACTACACTAACTCTATCAAATTACAATAATATTTCACAATATTACTTGGTGAACATTAGAGACCTCTATCCTACCATCTCCAAACTTTTAAACAGTAGTGTCAATAGTGTATAAAAAGTGCTTAATAATTGAGATTTATCACTCTGCTTTGGATGTGGGCAGCATGTTGCTACTGATAAAGTCCATTAGAGATACAGGCATCAGATTTTCCCTGTAATATGCTGAGTATTTCAGCTTGACATGCTCAAAATTGTTCAAACTTTCTTTAGTAGCTTTGCATGCAAGAATGTCTCTCTCTTTTTTCAAATCCCTTTGCTGTCTAAACAATCTGCTCAGATTTGCAAAGTTAAGGTCTTTCCTATCCATAAACAGTTTCGAATGCAGCAAAACATATGCAAAAGAAAACCCAGAGTGTATTATCTTGTTACCTCAGTGTGAGGCAAAATGATGAAATATGATGTATTCAATTTAAAAATCTCCCAGACAGCCCATTATTCAATGCCTGCTGACAAAAACACCAGAGAATCTCTCAAAACTACTGGACTGCAATCAAAGACAAAAAACACAAAAAAACAAAGCACAATCCGTTTCAAATCCAAAAGTCCTGTAGTTTTTCTTTCATCAGAGCTGTAAAGAGCATTACATTATGGGAGTTCCTGAACTCAACACCATTATGCCATTACCCGTGTTGGTTTAGAACAATATACAACAACACTGGGTATCAATCCATATGTTTAAAATTTTCAAAATGAACATAAAGACGCTCACTTAAGGTGAATTTATATTCAGTAAGAAAACTGATAAATTACAATAAACCCAGGTTTGAGTCCTACTCGGAACAAGAACGTTGCATTGGTGCCGTGACCCGGATGCTAGTGAGGTTTACAGGGTTGAGTGTTACAGAGGCCAGCAGTAGGTGCTCTGCAGGTAAACCTCATTCCCCTGATCTCAAGAGGCTTGTTAGTGGCTGCAATCTTTAGCCTCCCTGTTAGTGCACCTGCCTCCCATTCCGGCAACCCCAGTTCGAGTCCCACTTGGAAAAAGAACGAGGTGGGGGAGGTTATGACTCAGGTGGGTTACACTGGTGCTGTGACCCGGATGGAAGTGAGGTTTAGAGGGTTGGGTGTAACGGAGGCCGGCAGTAGGTGCTGTGCAGGTAAACCTCACTCCCCTGATCTCAAGAGGCGAGTTAGTGGCTGCAATCTTTAGCCTCCCTGTTAGTGCACCTGCCTCCCATGCTGGCGACCTGGGTTCAAGTCCCACTCAGAACAAGAATGAGGTGGGGGCGGTTAGGACCTGGGGAGGGGTTTACATTGGTGCCGTGCCCCGGATGGGAGTGAAGTTTGGGGGGATGAGGTTAAAAGAGGCCAGCGGTAGGTGCTGTGCAGATAAACCTCAGTGCCCTAATCTTAAGAGGCACGCTAGTGGCTGCAGTCTCTAGCCTCCCTGTTAGTGTGTCTTCCTCCCATGCTGGCGACCCAGGTTTGAGTCCCGCTTGGAAGAAGCACAAGGAGCGGGGGAGTTACATTTGTGCCGTGACTCTGATGGGAGTGAGGTTTAGGGGGTGAGTAAAACGGAGGCCAGCGGTAGGTGGTAATCCTCACTCCCCTGATCTCAAGAGGCGCACTAGCAACTAACACTAGTGGCTGCAGTCTTCAGCCTCCTTGTTAGTGTGCCCACCGGCCACGCCAGTAACCCGGGTTCGAGTCCTACTTGAAGCAAGAATGAGGTGGGGTCGTATGGGACACACCAAGCCGACAATCAGCTGTCGGGCAGCGTCTGTCGGGCTAGTCTGTTTGATGTGTTGCACACGTTGCCCCTCGTCGGGATCACGTCAGCAGGAGTTTGCACAAACGTAACTCGGGCATCGGTATCGGGTCTGTCGGGCTGTGGGCATATATCTGGTATATCATTGTTTCTTTTTCTCACTTTGAATGATGAATATATACTATGAAAGCTGCTGATATAGACAGCCAAAGCATAAAAAGTTGTTTTTGTGAATTAAGGGAGGTTTTTTTTTTTTTTCTGAAATTTGGCATTTCAGTCACTCACTTTACATGAGATACTTCAAAATGCACATAAAAATAAGGCGCTTAAGTGTGCAGAAGACCTTGATTATCTACTGTCAGTTGCATAGTAATACATAAAGCACAGCTCGCACAGAAGACACTTTCAAAGCGGCTTTCTGTTGGTCAATGAGCCGAATTCGCCAACTGAACCTGATGCGAAATCTGCATGGGGAAAATAATCGCCCTTGCACAAAATTCCAAATCATATGGATTCATACTTAAATTATTGGATTATCAAACGAAGATTATTCAACTGTTTTTGCAATATCTTGAATATTCATAGAAATTAATTTTGCAGCTAAGTTGGTAACACAGCTACTCACATGATGTCATTTCCTGAGTGCTTTTGTTGACCACTTAACAGCCCTAATCGCACAACCATCTGTTTTCTCATATCGCCCATTTGTGCTCTTATTCAACTCCAGCATCACTGCAAGGCCATTTCAAGGACAATTTCAAAAACAAAGAGTGTTCTCCATCAGGTCTACAATAGCAGCTCAAACTCTCTGACCATTAACTCTCTCATCTGTTCCAACCATCTGATAAATCACATGTGACTCAAACCACAAGCTTTACCTCCTCTTTCCCAGACCACACCACTAGAGAGACAATTATAATCCTTTTAGCTTAATAACCATGCAATGCAAATCTGCTTAATGAAAGCATATCAGGATACTGTACTTGTTAAAGACAGAGTGAGTGAGAGAGACAGACGGGGAGGGGGATGGAGAGGCAGTGCTTTTCTCCAGGCAGCTAATTATCTGATGGTTGTTTTTTATTCATTGTAAGCGAGAGCGGTTCATGGCCAGTAACCTGGTCACTCAACAATGATGGGAGAGGCTCTAGGGTCCTGAATGGATCTCACCAACCGTTCTGTCTCCAGAGCTCACTCTAATTAAACAAGGTTCTATCTATATTCGTCCTTTAATCAAGCATGCTGTTTACACAGAGCTCGTGGTGTCGGACGCCACAAGAGGCCCGAGCTTTGTCCTCACGTGCACATGAGGGCTCTGTGTAAAGCAGGTGTTTAATACTCACTCCTGTGTACTCATAATGACCTCTTTAAATTATTCCCAGGGCATTCGTAAACATCTAACACAGCATTCAGGTGATAATATTCACAGTCATGTAAGCTGATACAATCTGTAATATTATTGTGGGTCAATTAAATAATTTTCATTTAATATTAAATTGCATATGCAAGCTTTTGTCACATCACTGCAGTTTGCCTGCTGTTATTATGTGGTGTCTGGGTCTGGTGACCCCTAGAGGCCCAAAAAGGGATGCTTAAAAATTTGGTTCATAAAAAATGAGGAAAATGGGCTGTACAGAATCTACAGGGAATGTCCCAGTATCACATAAATATACTTTAAGTTGCTTTGAATCAAAATATGGCAGCTAAGGCAGAGTATTTAAACCCATTTAAAATTGGTTGTTAACATCAGTGTTAAACAAAGACTTCAGCTACACTTGTGGAACCACAAGGTCACTACACTGAGAACAGCATAGGCTTAATGCCATTTCAAAGCCAATTCCTCTTACTTAGGGAGAGTACAGGCTATCACAAACAGCAGCTCTGATTACTGAGACCCATAATAAACCTTGTCGTTGTTGTCATAGAGAATATATTGTTCCCCCTCTGCAGCTACAGACATTTGGGATCTGATATGAATGAGATGTCCAGTGATTTGCGGCTCAAACTACTTTAAAAATGAAACTGAGATCCTGGCAGTAGCCATTTTGGATCTCATTAATATGAGACACTGGCTGTAGCTGCACTGGGGACCCGGAGTAGACAAGCTGCCATTTTGAAAGGGCACGTCAGAATGTGAATTGCCAACTAAGACCACCTCCTGACTCAGCTTTAGATAAGAGACAGTGAAAGCGCAGGACCGTGAGAGAAAGAGAAAGGGAACAGGGACCTATCCACCGATTTTGTACAGCTGCCTGGGAAACTTATCTCTAATAGTTCAGGGACCAAGGAATCTTGTAGGTGTCAGTTGAATTTATCAGTGTGAATATGAAAGAAATAATGTGTGTGTGAAGACTCTTATTCATCTGTTTCTGGAAATTGCAACTTTGCTGCATATCAAAAAATTGGGACTTTTTTGAAGTTGCAAATTTATTCTTCAGATTTGCGACGTTACAAAATAAACATGAATGAACATCAGAAGGTAACTTCTTTCAACAGCGGAAAGTGGTCAATACACACCATGTCCACCAACGTTAATCTACTCTCTTGTCTGGTTTGTTTGCTGAACAAAAAATGGCTGATTCTGCGTTGTGATTGGTCAGATCGCCTGTCAATCCAACAAAAGGGTCAGTTGTCACTATTTTTTGAAATTACAACTTTTTGCTCAAAATTATAAATTTATACAGAATTTACTGTATATCTAACAATCGCGAGTTATTTTTATTTATTTATTTTGTTAAATTATATTTTTCCTCAATAATGTATGTCTGACATGTGCAACTTCCAACTTGATCTCATGACAAAAATTTACCTGTGTGAATTTCTTTCGCAAGACATGAAATACATAGCGCCACGTACACTTCGTGACATATTCGATGTGAAATGTCCACTGAGAGGCACTACAAGAGTGTTTGGTTTTTTCCCCGGAACAGATGAACGTATATATGGTACATTTTATGTGACGTTGGTTTTGTACGTGTCACTGCAGTTATAAAATGAAATGTCCGTTGAGTGGTGGTATACTGTAACTCTAATGCTCTGTGACATTTTAAAATAACGTAACATCTGCACTACACCTAACCTACCCGAAAGTATGAACAAAAGTGAATGTGACGTAAAAATGCAATCACAAGAATGCCGGTTTAGCTTGTTTTTCTATCTCTCATCTTTCATCTCTTTTATCAGGAGTAATTTTTTTCAAGGGATTCGTACCCAAGGAATTCCGCATCCAAAATCCATTGCTAATCGCTACATGATTACCTAGAGGGTTAATAATCTGGTCATAATTCGGCACAATACCTGAAATCGTAACATAATGATCTGTAATCATAACTATGTACAAAAACGATTTCAAGTGCTCACTGTTTTACCACCTCTAGTGTTCATTTCTAGTGTTGGAAACTGCAGTGCAAAAAAGTTCCAACAGGTACGTTTTCGTCATGAGATCAGGTAGGCATCTTCATCTCACAGTTGAAACTACATTTATCATAAGTCTGCCAAGAAATAAACACAATGTGATTTGAGATTTTTTTTAAATTCTAAACTTTAATGCCTATTTTACTTTTAATCTGAGGTGGAAAAAGGCATCCACAGGTTTTGTTTTTCACAAAATGTCTGAGTATGTCTTGATAAAAATAGCTAAATTAATAAAAAATTTATGAACATTGATAAAAATGACTAAAATATGTCCAAATATTTCTTTTTTAAACGCAAGTTATATTCACAGAGTCTTCCACAGACTCTCTCAGATGCACAGTCGAGCAGCCAGTTATTTGTGAAAAAAAAAGGTCCCAGTCTTTTTCTGAAGAAATCTTAAAAGTGTGTTTGAAGCTGAAAAAAATCATGTAAAAGCTTAGAATTACAGACTTGTACAAAGCTGCTCTAAGCAACTGTCACGAGAAGTGAGCTCAATTTTGCCAGAGACTGTACTAAAAGCCCACTTTGATGAACGCTGTATTTTACCAGAATGAAGCAATGTGACAACATCTGACCTGCGACATTTAGCGAGCTTGTATCAATTGTTACATTATCTATCTGCACAATCCCAATATGACATAACCATCATCAACCTCGTAAACATGCTCTTGGAAGCATGTATTTTTCTGACCTGTCCAATTTAGAAGAATTCCCCTTCAATAACTGAAATAACAGGTATTTTGATAAGCATCCTAAACTCTTTCACAAAATGAAAAGTGTCCTTATTGACCTATAAAAAAGAGAGCACCACAAACAAGATGAAAGAGAAAGAGACAGAGTAAGAATTAAGGAGAAATCCATGATCTTTACAAGAAGGGAGTGTCAAACCTTTCACACAAAGAAATATCTGACAGCATCCAGGTGACCATTACTACTTCCTGCAGCCTAGAAGCCAAACAGATCTTTAGAAAAGGCTTAACAGGAGAGAAAAAAGCTGAAGGGGTGAGAAAGTGAAACAGGATAAAAGACTCAAGACTAAAAGTTGTTTTCACACAGGATTTGACACTTCTCAAGCCATTTCCCCTTCAGGTGACTGTATTTCTCCACATCAGCGCTTTTTCCTCAAAAAGCACAGCAGGACGCAACAAGGCCACATTTGCCTCATGAATATTAGCTTGACTTGTCACAATGGGAATCTGCTATCTTGCATTATTGTCTCTTAGCTCAAAAGAAACGCACTGGTTCATCGTCATGCAGTAGCACGGTCCATAAACACACACACGCATATACACACACTTACCTACTATGGAAGATGTTTGTGCGGGAAAATGTTGCAGTGTGTTTGTGGGTCGCACAGCTGTAATGAGTAATTAGACCTAATGCCACAGCGGGATCTTTACAATACACACTCTCACCTGAGCCACAAACTCCTGCTGTGTGTCATCTCTCCACATACAGGATCTTAAGTCATTTTATTGACCGGTGGGTAAAAGGCAGGAACTATGCTATGCCAAAAGCTATGTGTGTTACGGATAGAGGAGATTAAGTGGTTATTTCTGTGTGTGTGTGTGTGTTTGTGTGTGTATATATTTGACAGGTGAATTTCTTCTCAGTAGGGTGAATGTGAGCTAAAGAGCAAAGTGAAAGGTCATCACCACTCAACTGTCACTCAAAACCAGGGAGGCTAATCGATCCCAGAGCCCCTGGAAACCAGACAGAAGTGCAATACTCGATGTCCTCAGGATAGGCAATCATTCCTGCTGTCATTTCTGAACACTCTGAACCAAAAGATTCACCAAAGATTTTAAAGCATAAAATCCTACTGTACTTAAAAACGTTTCTTAAAGACCTCCTGTGGTGAAAATCATGATTTTAATGTTGTTTACATGTCTATCTGGTGTTTTTAATATGCTTAAAGGGGTCATCGGATGCAAAGTTCATTTTTACGTGTTGTTTGAACGTTAATGTGTGTTGGCAGTGTATGTACAAATCTACCCTATAATGATAAGAATCCATGCAGTGGTTTTTAATTAATCTGTAAAAATAATAACCCCTTTTTCAAATTGAGCCATTTTCAGATGCCTGTCAGTGTGTCGTCACACCAACAGAGGCCGCTCCCACGATAGTTGACTGACATGAGCGTCTTACCTCAGACCCACACTAAATCAGCTGTGACAGTCCAACCTCCATTGTTTTGATGCCGGAGCAGGGATGTAAGTTAGACAAGAATATCTCCGACTGAGCGATTGAGGTGTTGTGTTGCTGGATGTAATAATGAACATAGTGGTCGTCATTTACTCCCGACATCTGAGGCGCTGAAGATACAGTGGATTACGTTTGTTTGTAAAGGGAATACGCCTCCTGATCTACATAAATATGTCTATGTTTGCGCAAATCATTTGTGATCCAGCTTCTCCTACAGCAGAAGTGAGTATAAGTGGGGTTTTTTTATGAATCTCTGCAATCACCTTTCCGAATAACGTGCTAGTTAGCAAGTTTCGCGGCTAAACGCACTAAATGCGGCTGAAGTAAACAATCTCTCAGAGCACAGCTCGTCACTCCACAGAGAGAAGAGAGGGGCGGGGCGAGCAGAGCTCATTTGCATTTAAAGGAACAACCCCTCAGAATGGGTTGATTTTTGCAGAGCAAAAAATTTTAACAAGGTAAAAAGGGTGTTGTTTTACACAACCATTGAGAATTTTTAACCAAAGTATATTATAGACTTTTCATTAAGACCCTAAAGAACCATATCAACTATGGGCATCCGATGACCCCTTTAAAAACACCACAAAACAAATGCAAATTCATCAATCAACACCACTGCTGAGCATTTTCTCCTTAGAAATGCAGCAAAAAAAGACTTTTTGATACAGCCCCTGTTTCCAACCATCGCAAACTTATAACCGATTCCATCAACTTGCAGAGTAGGGCTTTTTATATCATTAGCAAAGCGTTATTACCAAAGGATGTTGATTTTAAGAAGATAGCTGTCTGAGATAGCGAACGGGAACGTGGCTTGTGTGACATTAGCAACACATTATTAGCTGCTTGATAATGTATCAAGCCAAAGGCTAATGATATCAATTATTGTACGTGTCCGATGTTGAAAAGACGACCCTGAATAATTCGCTCTTCGTGTTCTTGTTTGAAATCAGTTTCTGGTTCAAACATACAGGGCTGTGTCTGAGAGGAGGTTGGGACTTATTTGCACATTAACCCTTTAACTGTTTAAGTTATCCTTTAAGTTTACTTCACCACATTACAAATAAATTATAATCTAATCATGACAAACTATACATTGTTGGAAAGGTCTAAGACTCCTAAATAGATAGTTTACCATATTTTTGTGTTACAAATTATGTAGGAAAAGTAATAGATTAATATATGTCAAGAGTGCAACTTAAAAAATCCACATCATAACATGAGTTCTGGCCTTTGCCACAAAAGACTTTCTTCGTTGCCTTTTTCCCTTTCACGCTTGAGAAATCATAAGAAATTATATAACAGTTCAAAACTTAAAATCTCAAAATTCATCCTTTGAAAGGCATTTTAAAATCAGACGTTGCATTACCATGGAAAATGCACATCAAAATCATATTACAAAATGTTTTCATTCATGAATTATAAAAATGTAAGTCTGGGTAGTGCATTTTTATATCTGTGTTCAAAAATGGGAGTGACAGTTAAAGGATTAATGTAAATATTATATCTGCATTTACTAAATGAGGTAAGGGTGTACAGTTATATCCAAGCTGTTTTAAATGGATAGTTTACCTAAAAAAGAAAATTCTGTCATTAATTACTCACCTTCACGTCGTTTTAAAACCTTTAAGTACATCTTCGGAACACAAATTAAGATATTTTTGATGAAATCCGAGAGCTTTCTGACCCTGCATAGACAGCAACGCAACTGTAAAATAATTTGTTTAGTCAACTTAAAATAATTTGTAACAGCGGGGTAACAAATTATTTTAAGTTGAAACCTTTTTTTTTTTTTTTTTACAGTGCACCATGTTCAAGGCACAAAAAAGGTAATAAGGGCATTGTTAAAACAGTCCATGTGACATCAATAGCTCATCTGTAATATTATGAAGCTACAAGAATACTTTTTGTCTGCAAAGAAAACAAAAATAACTGTTGTACAACAACGTGAGTAATTAATGACAGAATTTTCTTTTTTTTTTTCTTTTTTTTTGCGTGAGCTAAAACTTTAATGAATGAAGAAATTATTTTCACAAGGGAAAAAATATTTAAATATGTCATTTTGATCATCAAAGATGGCTTTTAAGAGATAAAATTAGTGACTGCAGTTGGACATTAAGAATGTTCTTTTTTCTTAACATAGTTTTAAAGAGAAAACTAATTAAAAATTGGATTTCCTGACATCAATGTTCCTAAAATCACTGAAAATAACTTACTTTAAAGTATGAATAACTTATAAGTTACTTGAAGTTATTGAACTTTAATTTAAATAGGTCCTTTTTTTAAATGTTTAATTTATTTTTCATCTGCAAATCTTTAAGAACTGACAAAGACTTCTAAAGATGATATTTGAGAAGTACCAAACCACACGCAGGAATGTTTTAACAAACTTAAAGGAGAAGTTCACTAGAACAAAAATTCACAATTTACTCACCCCCTTGCCATCCAAGACGTTCATGTCTTTCTTTCTTCAGTCAATAAGAAATTATGTTTTTTGAGGAAAACATTTTTAGGAACTATCTCCGTATAGTGGACTTCTATGGTGCCCCTGAGTTTGAACTTCCAAAATGCAGTTTAAATGCAGCTTCAAATGGCTCTAAAGCAATCAGTCATTTTCTAAACATATTGACAATTTATATATGTTTTAACCTCAAACACTCATCTTGTCTATTCTTTGTGAAGTGCACGCGTAGTCTGTGTAATCCGGGTACAGCTAGGGTATGTCGAAAAACTCCCATCTCATTTTCTTCTCCAACTTCAAAATACATCGCTGCAGACGTACCGACCCAGTGTTTACAAAGTGAACATGCAAAAAAGATCAAACACCCTTTACAAAAAGGATAAAACAGCAATGTAGGATGATTTTCAAGTTGGAGAAGAAAACGAGATGGGAGTTTTTCGACATACCCTTACTGTATTGACCCGGATTACACAGACTACGCACGCGCATCGCAGGGAATAGACAAGATGAGTGTTTGAGGTTAAAAAGTATATAAATTGTCAATTTGTTTTGACAATTTGTTCCTCAGCTGGGATCATTTAGAGCCATTTGAAGCTGCATTTAAACTGCATTTTGGAAGTTCAAACTTGGGGGCGCCATTGAAGTGCACTATATGGAGAAAATTCCTGAAATGTTTTCCTCAAAAAACACAATGTCTTATTGACTGAAGAAAGAAAGACATGAACATCTTGGATGACAAAGGGGTGAGTAAATTGTCTAAATTTTTGTTCTGGAAGTGAACTTCTCCTCTAATTATTACAAAATATAATAACTTCCTATGAAGATTTCCATGACGTCTGCCCCTAGACCATTTCCTCAATGTGAGAGAAGTTAGTCGTAATAATAACGTCTTATAATATTCATCTCAGGTAGCCACGATCAAACTAAGAATTTACTCATATTAGGAAAGCGATAAAATGTCTGAACTGGACAGATGATGACAGCTGGCCTTCATGCCTGATCACATAAATCAAATTGTGCTACATTCATACATCAATGTTTGTAAGCGCCACTGCTGATCCAGCCTGCCTGTGCAACACAAACACACTCAGCATGTTACCACATATGTCCTCAGCACATTTCCACATGGCTATTCTTCCACTGGATTCTGATTCCAAGAGGTGCCTATTTTAGTATCATTATCAGGACACACCGACAACACATATGCTTGTTTGAAGGGAAGATTTAAATAGAAGTAAAGACAATCAACACTTATGGAAATCCCACACCTGTAGCCATCCCACTTGTTGACATTAGAGCCTCACAAAGAGGTCTTGCGATATCGGGTAACTGCTCAAGCAAACGGATCGGACATAAAGATAAAGTGGAACGGCGTGGTTAATCGATTGCTGAGAGATACCAGTCACTCACTCACCTTCCTGTACCGCCTGGAAGGGGTTGTTGGGCTCGATAAGTTTGATAGAATGGGTAATCCTCTCGCTCTGGAGGATGTCGTCGTTCAAACTCAGGTCTGAAATGGCAAGCTGAAAAACCTCGTCGTCCCGTATGGCGTTCTGTTCAAAAATAGCTCCTGTTGGATGAAACAGAATGTTTGTTGTTAATACATCATTCTCATTGAAAGCAATTTCACAGTCATTTCAAATTCCATATCCATTTCAGGGGTAAAAATGAAGGCAACGCCGATTTATCATATGGCTCAAACTGCTGAAACTATATTATACCCATTCAGGTTATTGAGAATGCACCATATGACCATCAGATATAATTTACAGCAACTTCCTCACCTGTCAATAGCCAACGGCATTTCAGGAGCAATTCAGCACCATGGAGAGCGCAAGTGCTGGAAACGCTGTAAATATTCTACACGCATCCCTAATTTGTCAAGGGCGTTTTGCAGTCTGTGGAAACACAGTGGGTTGTAAGCCTACAGGAAGATCTTTTTATGTCAAGGGGATCTTATACGTGACAAGGTGCATCTGTAGTCAATATACGCTGTTTTTATACATTGTTCGAGTTTGCTGTGTCCTTGAAAAGTCATAAAAAATGGACAGGTCACATAAATAAAAAATCCTAGACAGATGAATGAAATGAAAAAATAATGAAGTAAGGGATTAAGCTCTTATTGCACATCTACTTACAAAATAAAAAAGTATTGATTTGAGAAAAGTATTTTAATATCTTACTGGTAGATTAGCTTAAAGCTTCCACAAATGAAAACAATCGGCTTAGCAACAACATATCCGCTGATGCATTATTACAGTATTAATTTAAAAACTATTAATTTGCAATTCAGATGTTTTGAATTCAAAAGCTGCAACAGAAATGCTACAAGAGCACTGGTCTGTTGCCATGCCCAATGGTGAAATATCCAGTTTAGAGGTCACTATATAAAAACATTTTACTTTTCTATGCCACGACTGGCCTGATTCAAGTATTTTAGTGGGTTATGTACTCAGCAGGAGAACTTTTTAATTCAGCTGTTTATACAGTAGATGAAACCTAGACGTAATATTGCACAGAGCGATTTAAATGTTGACTTCACATGACTGAGTAACCTGTAAAGTGCTGTTTCACTAACAAGTCCTTGACACTTGGAAATACAGCTCAGTATTAAATCAGAATGTGTCTGGATGCAATCAATAAGGCTGATTTGTGCAGGACTATAAACAGTGACCCACTGATGATATGACATATTGAGATCAAGGCGACAGTGATAAAATGCACAGAGCAGCCGGCTTGAAGTGCCAAAGGTGTAGGAGAAGCAAATAGGGCTTTATTTATTTACATGCACGGTTAGCCATCAACAAACAGCCGCTGAGGCCTCATGCAGTGCACTGAGGCAACAAAAGTGCGCTCACTTTAATCACCTCGCCAACACATGCGGGTCGAAGACAAATAAGGAAGTTTAAGGTTATAAAAGGAAAAATCTCTTTAAAGACTAGTCTAAAATGTGCTCAAAGTTCATTTACAGCATGCAGTCTTTGTATTTGTGTTGGATTCATACATTTACCGTATGAAAAACATTTAAACCGTTTTCTACAAATCTTGATTTAATTATTCTGTGGATTTATAACCAAGAAGAAATGATAAAATACTTTGTTTACACTTTAAATATGTACATGCAATGTAGTTTTTAACAAATATCCCAAAATTTTAAGTCATAGATACCAATTAAATTCACTCCACTTTACACAAGTCTTTTCATAAAGTCAAAATAAAATCATAAGTATCTAAAAGAGGCCTTTTATTTGATTTTATATTTTTTATTTTTGGTCACATGACAACAAAATGGCTTCCTACATGTCAGCCACACCACGCTGACGCAAACATGCATACATATATATTTGATAAACATATGTTTATCAAATATTGATATATATTTTTTAAAATATATATGCACAATTAAATTAGGCTGTTATATCAACATTTTTTTTTAATACTTTCGAATTTAATGTATTTTCAAATAACTTCTACTGTAGACAACAAAATTGTGTTTTACCTCATGTACACAACCAGAAGATTGTTATCCACTACCTAAAACCACCTATCCCCAGGGAAAAGTTATAATCTAACCAATGATAAACAGTTAAATCAAACCATTTAGACCTAGTTAGATGTGTAGCAGTGTAGCAATAAAAACATGAGAAGATTTATAGTTGCAATAAAGATTCATTGTGTTGAAGTGCGAATTTGTTATAATAGTGGTCTATGCTTCAACGTTTGGGACTTGAAATCATCTTTCTTTAAAACTAAGCTTCAAATCCAATTTTGAGTGATCCTGGTGATGAGGAGAACAGTCAAGCGCACCGGATGATGGAGAACATCCACTGCATACAAAAGAGAGGTTCCCTACCAACAGAAGAGCACTAGATTCATAACGCTTTATATATAACATCAGAATACGGCTTGAACCAGTTTTGTTTTGGCGAATGCAATCACATTTTTCCAAGTAACATGTTTAGGGATGTTTTAAGCCTATATTGAGTCAGCAAGCAAACCAATTTTGTTCCCAGCATAAGTTATTGAACTGAATGCTGCATACTGACACAAGGCTGCCAAGCTCACTAATACAAGCGACTGATAGAACAAAAGCGTCTGTGATAAATGTAATACAATCTACACTAGAAAGACCTCAGCACAAGTTTAAGTTCAGTTAAGAATCGCCAAGCGGGCACGGGAAGAGACGGGAATGAATGAATTAAAATTTCCGTCACGTTCAACAGAAAGTTCAGGCTTAAGGCTGGGGAGGGGTGGACTGGAGTTAACCCTGAAACAGACCGAGATTAGACGTGTCGATTTGCTTATACGTGTGTATCTAAAACCATTCGTGGACCCTACGCGTTCAGCACCACCTGAAATGCACTTTGAGGACCTGTTTGCTAATGTTTCCTGGCAATTTAAAGCCGTTTATCAAATGTCAAACAGTTCAGGGGAGCGAATACGCCTTCTATCAAGTCAAATCTGCACGCTTCCGACTTTAAAATACGACGTACTGAAGAAAGCCATCCGTGATTCGGCGCGTCTGTCCGAGACCGTGCTTACCGATGTGAATAATGGAGTCCGCGCGAACTGAGCGGCACTGCAGGATCCATAAGGAGAGGCTGATCACGAGCAACTCCATCTCCAGTTCTCGCCCCGGTGTATCATCCACGCGTCCGCGTCGTTTCAAAAAATCCAGTTCCAGAGAGAAAAAGCGCGAGCGCCAGAACGACCACTGTGGAGGAGATCAAGGATGCGTCACTTCTATCTTTCTCCGAGATCTATTAAAATTGAAAGTGAGAAAGGATATTCGCGGGGAAAAAAGAAGCTCTCAAGGGAAGGAAAGCAGAAAAGGAGGGGTAGGAGAGCAAGGGAAACGACGGGGGTACCACGGTCAGAGGCAAAGCAACGGGTCCGCGCACTCCAGCTCTCAGTGTGGTTTGGATACTGCTAACTGCAGCGCAGAGAGAGACCCCCCCTCTCTCTCTCTCTCTCTCTCTCTCCCTCTCTCTTCCTCACTCACTCTCTCTCTCAAAGCTCGCAGTCTTTCGCGTTTCGCTCCACCACGTGACCGAAGAATCGAAAGATCGGAACGGTACGGTAAAAACCAAGGAGAAATGAAATCTGCGCAAGCCGGAGAGAGTCGCCACAGCGGAGTGGCGGCGGGAGGTCTAGCGCAGCCCTGAGCGCGTTAAGTTCTGAAGACCACGGGGAAGGAGAATCTCCTCAAACATTCAACACTAAACTGTGTTTTTCAAATGAGAGGCACAAACCCTAACTGCTTTTGAACTCAGGGCTGCTGGAGGGAAAGAAAAGTTGCTGATACGGACGGTTAAAATTCTCCACAGAAGTTCGCCGCGCTGACAGCGACTCCAGAAGTGAGAAGAGCGACCGAGGGCGCTCCGTTTATCGGTGGATATTTTGTCCGGTGCTGTCTATAGACCCCGCTAGCACCCTGAAAAAGAAAAGAAACGGAGTCTCTAGCAGCCACGGAACGAAGGAAAACAAGTGGGTGATTGAGACTGAATGACTGTGAATAGTGAAT
Source organism: Cirrhinus mrigala (assembly GCA_036247105.1). Lineage (NCBI taxonomy): Eukaryota > Metazoa > Chordata > Actinopteri > Cypriniformes > Cyprinidae > Cirrhinus > Cirrhinus mrigala. The sequence continues at coordinate 17,761,372 of CM070023.1, read as the reverse complement.
GACTGACTAACGTCGATTCCATACTGTGGCGTATACGTATTTTAACAATAAAACATTACACAGATAAGGTGAGTCGTTTAAACGATTCTGACAGCTCATGAAACGAATTCTTTATCTCCAAAATATAAAAAAAAAACGTAAATGGGACTCAAGTCACGTTTCTTGAAGAAATGTTCCTGAATACTTTATGACATTTTCCTCTACACAGGATGAAGAATGATAACCTTCACCTTACAATTAAAGGATATTTCTTGAGACGACACTAGCAGAAATATCTCTTAATTGTTTGGTGAAGGCTATCAGGTCGTCAGCTCGGATCAGTCGGACGTGGACAGCGCCGCAGCGCCCCTCTGGTGAATCGGAAGAACTGCCTGTCGCGGGGCGTTCTGAGAACTATTAACATCAGAGATTAGCTCTGTTTAATAAAATGAGCAGAATTTAAACTTTTGTATGCAGTGAATGTATTGTTTTTCGGCAAATGTTTATTTACTTTTCATTTCACTTTCGTTTCCTCAGGTAATCATTCTAAAACCATTCTAAATCATTCTAGATCATTTTACTTAATTTGAAATACCACACAAGCTAATTAACATAGAAAATCTTAATGTAGTAGATCCTGTCTAGTAGAACATGTCCCCCCTTACAGATTTAATCTGCAATGTACTGAATCCATCATATGTGACCCTGGACCACAAAACCAGTCATAAGGGTCAGTTTTATTTAAAATACCGAAAGCTGAATAAATAAGCTTTCCATTGATGTATGGTTTGTTAGGACAATATTTGACTGAGATACAACTTTCAAAATCTGGAATCTGAGGGTGCAAAAAAATCAAAATACTGAGAAAATTTCCTTTGAATTTGTCCAAATGAAGTTCTTAGCAATGCATTATCCCACTTTTATAATGGAATTAAACATGGAAAATACATGTAATATATGCTAACATGGAACTAATGTGATAGAATATACCACATATCCACTCATTTAACTACAACGTAATGACAGCGTAATGAAGGTAACCTTTGCACATACAATGTCCTCGTAAGCATTCTGAGAAGAGAGGTAACTTCCTTATTTACATGGAGCTGAGCAGGTAGTCTGTCAGAACACTGTCTTGAATCAGCAGAATGACATCAGCTCGTCTCCTTTTTTTTTTGTCTGCACACATTTGCAATGTCTGATGATAAAAACAAGACACGCTACATCTTTACCTTACACAGAGTGGTTGACGACTTCTGTTGATGTATTAAAAACGTGCATGGGATTTATATCAGTGATAAATAATCTGTAACTTTAGTCTTACTGAAAAAAAAAAAAAAATTCGACAACTTTAGATGTTAAATACATAAAACCGCTGTTCAAAAGTGTGGGGTCATTAAGATTCTGATTAAAATGCTGAAACGCTGTTCCTTCATCAAAAAATCCTGAAAAAAGGAATCATGGTTTTCACAAACATATTACGCAGCACAACTGCGCAAATAATGTTTTTTAAGATACAGATCATCATATTAGAATGATTTCTGAAGGATCATGTGATAGCGAATACCTTTTAAATTTTAAAACGAATTTTACAGCACTGTTAACTTCTATCAATTTTTCTATCAATATTACATTTTTTGTGATAATCAAAATGTAACAAATGCGATCGACTGATCTTAACTTGTATTGAACCCGGAACCTTCCTTTAACAGCTTTTCAACCCTACATAGAAAACCACTCTCTCTCATTTTAATCTAATCAGCAGCTAATGCTTGTGCAGGTGGATGTGTGGTTGTAATCTGAACTAATGATAATGAAGAGCTTCCCTGTCTTTCCCTGTGCTGAAGCATGTGGTAAGTACTGAATCTGAATCAGCACTCTTGATAGTTTAAAGCGACCCTACATCCGCAAGCCTGTAGGCTGGATTAGTGTGCTAATCTGTGTTTGGGATCCGCAGGCTACATACTCCAGTTGGACTCTGGGTGTTAACATAACAAGATAGAACAGCTCATGTCACAACTTATTTGGTGAATACTAGACTCACGCCGCTGCAGGGACTTCAAAGAGGGGATCGAGAAAAGGGCAAAGAGCAGAGACCAGTCAAAAATACATCAAAAATAGGATTTTTATGAATTAGTTTAAATTTAGTTGTGCGTAATGTTAGGTTAGGAATATGATGTTTGCATTATAGTTGTGTTAATATTCCATATATCATTAAAGTTGTGGTCTAAACTAAATTTAGAATGATTACTATCATATCATTACTATATCATTATCATTGATGATGATACCCATACCCTTTAGAGTGGATATGCTAGATTAATAAATGACAAAACAACAATTTCAGACCATTCACTAGCCACATCTGTTTCTTTAACCTCTTTGTTGTATGTGAAACCAGGCGTACTCTCCTTCAAGCAGTTCAAAATCAACCTGAAGGATGTTAGAATCATTAAGGTGATCAAGCCATGACAATCAGACAGCATCAAAAGGGTAACAAAAGCGTAAAAACAACTAGACCGGCCTTAGAATTTTAGATCAACGCCTCCGATGCAAACCCAATACAAGAGATGCGAAAAAACAAGTCTTGAGGATGAAAAGAAACAGAATATGTTGGAGATGAAGGGTGTTAAGCTACTGTCCTACCACTTGTCAGAGATCTCACGAGCCGTGACGTACATAATTAAAGCCGATCAAAGGGAAGCAGACATGTTTAGTGCCCCCAAGCTCCCCTCCAGCTGTAGCCTCATTAGTGGACTACCATTATGAGAGGATGAAAACATTACAGTCCATATTACCACTACACAAATATACAAGGCTCTTAAACAATAAAATAACAGGATGCTGGTTAAAAATGAATTCGGGTCAGACGGTGGCTGAATTTGAACATTTGGAGTCCTATTTGGGGCGAAGACATCAGAGGGAACAGATAATCAAAACAGTGGAACACAGATTACTGCAGATTACAAAGAACACAACATAAAATTTTCAGATTACTTAATATAACCTTCCACAACGTTGTGGACATCCAAAACTCACCCCGATGAATTTTTTGTCTGAACCTCTGAATATGTTAAAGGATTTACTCAGCCCAATGTCATCTGAGATGTTTGTTTATTTCTGTCTTCAGTCGAAGAGAAAATATGGTTTTTGAGGAAAACATTCTGATATACACTCTTAAAAATAAAGGTGCATTAAAAAGTTCTTCACAGCGATGTCATAGAGGAACCATTTTTGGTTCCACAAAGAACCATTCAGTCAAAGTTACTTTAGAGAACCATCTCTTTCTTACCTTTTTATAATCTGAAGAATCTTCTTTTGCCACAAAGAACCTTTTATGAAACAAAAAGGTTCTTCAGATGTTTAAGGTTACTTATGGAACCATTTAGACAAAAAAGGTTCTCCTATGGCATCGTGAAGCACCTTTATTTTTAAGAGTGTAGTAGACTTTAATGGGGATCAATGGGTTGAAGGTCCAAGCTGCAGTTTCAGTGCAGCTTTAAAGGGCTCTACACGATCCCAGCTGTGAAATAAGGGTATTATCTAGCAAAATGATCTGCCATTTTCTAAAGAAAATAGAAATTTGTATGCCTTTTAACCACAAATGCTTGTCTTGCACTAGCTCTGCAATACACGTCTATGACAATGACACACATTACGTAATCATGTTGGAAAGGTCACGCATGGTTTTGTGTACTTTGGTTCAAAAAGGACAAAAAATTCATTTTTTTACCTTTTTTTTATAAAGGGCATTTGACTTTCTTTGCACGTGTTGGTACTTTTGCCTACATAGGTAAAGCATGAGGTTGTGGACGCAGAGCTAGTGTAAGACAAGCATTTGTGGTTAAAAAGTATATAAATTTGTATTTTTTTAAATAAAATGACCAATCGTTTTGCTAGATAAAACCCTTATTCGCTGGCTGGGATCATGTTGAGCCCTTTGAAGCTACATTGAAACTGCAATTTGGACCTTCAACCCACTGATCCCCATTGAAGTCCATGTCTGTTTTCCTCAAAAATGTACACATTTTCTGGTTTTTAGATGAGTAAAAATACATCTTTACGTAAAGAAACATGGTTCAAGTAATGGTTAAAACCAATACATATGTGATGAGATTCTAATTCACAGATAAGTGTCATTGATGGCCATTATTTGATTTCAGTTAGACTGTGTCTACTACAAGTCGCACTGGGTAAAATCAACTGCTGGAAGACAAATTAGTAATCAGTATCGGGGCGTAAGCAACAGACAACCAAGATTAAGTAATTCCAAACACACTTGAGTTCTGCAGAGTCTGTTCAACAGTAAGCCTGTCAGCTCTTGTTAGGATACTAACCGCACCAGCGCAGCGGTTCGTCCATGAACGAGGCGAGCCGGTGGAGTGCGTGAGCAAGAGCGGAGATTGTTGTCACATGAGCTCCAGTCAATGACCGTTCAGCACTCCAGCAGCTGTTTGAGAGAGAACACATAGTTCCTCTTCGTCTCTTCTTCAAACGCTGGCGTGAAGTCGTGATTTAGATGAAGAGAGACTGTCATTTCAAGCTCTCAAGGTTTCCTGGTGAGAGTAAATAAGACCTGGCATTTGAATAGATCAAACATGCATGAACACCCTCCGCCAGGTACCAGGGCCATTTTTCCAAATCATATGTCAAGAATTTATTTATTCCAGCAAATGAGCGCTGCCATGCGCATCCAGAAGTCTCTACGCAACAAGGTTGCAAACAACCATTAATTATCCTGAAGGTGAACTTTTTAGAAACAACGGCGGAATCTTTTTTCATTCTTTGAATGCCTCTGTCTGAAACTAGTCTGAATGCCTTTCTCTCTCTCATTAGGATGTGCCTAGTTCTCTGAAGTACATACTGTAGGTGTGTTGTTGTACATGTGTGTTACAAACTCTAATTCTCAATTACTACTACAACAAAGAACAACAACAACTGAAAAGAGACAGAAAGGAACATTATTCACAGAGAAAATCAGCACCATGGACAGCTCACATGAACTACTGTGTTTTATACGCATATCTGTTTGTAAACTTGCAATTATAAGTTCTGTCATAGTTAGGGATGGATGGATGATTAAAACTGTGATGGTTAAACAAAATTAAAAAGAGAAAGAACTAACTTCAACTGAATGGCAAGTGTTCCAGAACAGAAAACACTTATTATTGTAACTCTTAAATGCACACAGTATTTCTGTCCTTCACACATTTTTTGAGAGCTTCTTTAGAAAACGAAGAGTCTTAAATGAAATCTGTGAAAGCACACAAAGAGATACACACAAATCAATGGCAACTTCATTATGTTGTATCTGTGGTGCAGTGATTTTCGTGTGCAACAGTCTGTTCATTATAAACACTCAATATTACAAATTGGTTTGCAAACAAATAATCAAACGAGGCCATTTTTTTTTGGTTCACTCATGTTTTTACCTTGAGTTTGATTTCACTGTGGAATAATGTGGATATACGAGTTCATGTGAGGCACCAAACACATCATTTGGAAGTAGCAGCAGCCAACCTTAAAATCCCCCTTGTCAGAAATGAAGTGCGTCCAGAGCACACAGAGCAGGCTCACCTGTACTGTCAGGTGTAGAGTTCGTAACAGAATCTGACAGAGATCAGGTTCATGCACAGCCCAGTAGAGAAGATTGATGCACATCTGTCCTTATGATACTGATTACATACTCATGGCTGGTCCTTTTTCTTCCTTAAAGGCACATATAGTCTCCACAGACAGAGTAGGATGATCATTGGGCTAATTATCGTTTATTTTCCGCCAAAAAGACATCTAATGAATTAAAATGAGCTCCTCTAATAGCTCAGCGAGGCTTTGAGAGTTTCTTTGACGAATTTCTAATGTCTAATGTAAGAGACTAATTAGTCATCTCGGCCTGGGACGAAGCCAGGCCTGCAGCTAAACACAAGCACATCAGCAGGTCAAACTGAAATGGACAAGTGCTCTGACAGTAACTGTTTTAAGCAGTATTAATTGATTTTTCGGTCTTTAATTTGGCTTATTTGATTATTTTTCTTATTTATTTTTTGGTCGGCCAACTTAAGACAAATTACATAAAATATAAATCAAATTATATAAACATGGAAAAAAATTCTCACTGCATTTTTAAGTGGCTAACTTAAGAACACAGACTACTGCTTCAAAGTTTGGGGTAAGTAAGATTTTTAAATGTTTTTAAAAGATGTTTCACCAAGGCTGTTTCTATTTGATAGAAAAAAGAAAAAAAACTAACATGAGTAATATTGTAAAACGTTATTTCAATCTAGACTAACTGTTTTCTATTTGAATATATTTTAAAATGTAATTTATTCCTGTGATGGCAAAACTGAATTTTCAGTAGCCATTACTCCAGTCTTCAGTGTCACATGATCTTTCAGAAATCATTTTAATGCCGATTTGGTGCTCAAGAAACATTTTGTATTATTATCAATGTTGAACACAGTTGTTGTGCACTATTTTTTATGGAAACTAATACATCTTTCTGTATCATTTGATGAACACGAAGTTCAAACAGCATTTTTTTTCCTTTTTTCTTCGTAACAATGTAAATGTCTTTTCTGCCACTTTTCATGAACCTAATGCATCTAAAAGTTTTTTTTTTTTTTTTTTAAACAAAACAGAACAGCAATAATTCCAACACATAAAATATATTTACTAAACAGCTTCAGTTTACTAGTGTTGGGCAATACGCTCCATAGACATATCGTCTAATTGCCAGCATGTGAGATCGCGGATACACGTTATTATCATGCTAATTTATTTAATTATTGACTTACTTATTAGTTTCATAGCCGGAGAGTGAACCAACTGCAGGTTACGGCTAAAAGCTGCCTAATTTTAGCGTAATCTATTTCCTATATATTTTTTAGTCAAATAGCATATGGATGTCATGTCATAAGATATTTTCAATATTACTGAATTTAATAAAAACTCTGTAAGTTACTAATTATAAAGCTTACGATTACTCAGTTATTCAAACGTCAGCTACAGAAAACATTCACAAAGAACATCATCACTGACAGTCCAGCGCGAGGTTATGAACTTTAAAAAACACTCCGTTATAATCAGTGACGTTGTCTACACTATATTGTGAACAAGTCTCTCATACTTACATCGCACGTACATCTGCACTTTGTTGTTTCTGGTAAGATAATTCGCGGGAGAACGTAATTCAGTCAGCGAGCGCGCTCACTCAACAACAAAACTCTGATGTTTCAGCGATGACTCATCTGAACGCCTCTGATTGGCCATTGCATTCATAAACTCAATGTAATCATGTGTGATAACGCGCAATACGTTACAAACGCGGAAAAATAAACATGATAAAACAAATACGTCCTAACATTAATTACAGGAATAATACTAGCCTGATAATAATAATAATAATCGTCTTGTTATTGTCAAAAGCATCAGCCACAGGCAATTTCTCTGACTATCATCGATACATGACACTATCGTCTATTGGCACAACCCTACAGCTTACCTCACAATACTTCCATCATCTATCTTCCATCCCAGCCCCCTGCTTAATAGTTTATGTCCGTATTGGGTCGTCGAGTGATGAATCACATTCTCCCATTGTGGACAACCCACACCTGTCAATCTTTATCCCATTCTTCTTCCACATTAACCCGTGCATGAGATGTTGCAATGAGATAAACCTTTCTGGCTTGCACTCGAGGAATGATTTACAATCTGAAATGCAAGGCACATCTGGTGGAAGATCTCACAGAGAAACATGACCTTGATGTATGGATGTCAGCGACTGCATGTCTGCAGTCATCTGTATCACCCCTCCTTTTTATTTTCCCCTTCTGATGCCACTAAAACTCATTCACTGCTGATCCCGCTCTTACTTTGCACATTAATTTCATTTCATATTTGTCTTTAAATATGCTTTCTTTTATCCTCTTCCCTCTTTCTCCTTTTACATGTACAGAACCCCTACAGTGAGAGTAAGAATGGCAGTATTTCATCTGTATTGTTGCTCAGGCTCCCAGCATGCATGTAAATAAAATAACACTAGAAGACACACACGCAAGAGGAGGGCTGTGCAGTTTTGCAGGCAGAGTGAGATGAGGCGCACCTGATGCTAATAGCACCTTGTCACTGCTGCCGGTGCTTTTCTATATTCAGCAAGAAACAGATACGTTCCAATCCATTTTTACATTCCTGAACTCCTAAGTGTGTGGCAACAGCCAAATACACATGGCAGCCGGAGTTTATGACATGCTCCAGGTTATGACTGTTTATGAGCTAATTTAGACTTTATGGCATGTCATTTCACGCACATTGTAAGTAAACCTCAGCCTAAAGCAGGCCGCATTCGGTTTGAGCGGTAAGCCAGAATGAAGCCCCATCACTTCATTAATTCACCATGGAAACTCAGGCAAGAAGGGAAGAAAGCGAAGAAAAAAACAGAAGCCGAGTCTTTGTTTACAATGGCAAACTGCTGTTTTATCTCTGTTAAAACTGTTCTGAACTGAACACTGAGGCAAGACTCTTCTACATTATTGATGAGGTTTTTGCTATTTCCAAAGGAAGCACATGAAAACACCAGTTTCAGTGATCCCAAACTCACTTTTAAATTTCTGGGGATTAAATGTTTTCACAGTTTCTAAGCAGAAAGTGCTTGGGACTCTGATGTTTGTGATTCTGAAAAATCATAAATGGAGCATTTCATGAGAGCCGAAGTCTACAGAGAGTCTACCTGAGCTACCTTCACAACCTGCTCATTTCTTCTGCATCTCTCTGAGGCCACGTTTCACTTTTCAAACAGTCCAGGGGCTGTTTTTGCCAGAAAGTGCTAGACTCAAAACCTGTTAATTAGTTAACTGGGGGTTACCTTGGAACAGTGAAATAATATACTTAATGGGCAATACATGTGGCATGTAATTATGCTGGACTTTGCTGCAGATAGTGCCAAATATGATTTATCTTATGATTATCTTACTATACTTTGCCGTAAAAACATTTAATACATGCTGTTAGTCTCTTACGCTGGCCAAAGCTACGGAAGCCCGTTTCCGCCACTGAATAAAATAAAAAAAAAAAAAAAAAAAAAAATTACAACTTTTTATCTCTGAATTCTGACTTTTTTCTCGAAACTGCAAGAAATAAATTCAGAATTTTTTTTTTTTTTTTTACTCAAAATTACCAACTGTAAACTCACAATTTTGAGTTATAAAGTCAAAATAGGGAGACAACAGCAGAATTGTGGGATATAAACTTACAACTGCGTGTTATTAAAGGAGAAGTCCACTTCCAGAACAACAATTTACAAATAATTTACTCACCCCCTTGTCATCCAAGATGTTCATGTCTTTCTGTCTTCAGTCGTGAAGAAATTATGGTTTTTGAGGAAAGCATTTCAGGATTCTTCTCCATATAATGGACTTCACTGGTGTCCCAATTTTGAACTTCCAAAATGCAGTTTAAATGCAGCTTCAAAGGGCTCTAAATGATCTCAGCCGAGGAAGAAGGGTCTTATCTAGCAAAACAATGTCATTTTTTTTTTCAAAAAAATAAACATTTGTATACTTTTTAAGCACAAAAGCTTGTGTAGCACAGGCTCTGGGATGCGCATCCACGATGCTACGAATTAGAGATGGGTCGTTCTTGAACGATTCGTTCTTTTTGAACGAATCTTTAATGCAACTCGGGAAGAACGTGTTGTCTCGGGGAGTGATTCGTGCATGCGCAACACCCTATTAGGTTCTGTACTGGAATTAGTTCACCTGTTTCGAGTGTTCTGGTTTTTTGAATCGTTCGTTCATCTTATGGGGCTGTCACGTGATGCTGATTTTGCTAAAATGAAGTGAAAAGACCCGAAAAAAGATTTGTTCATTTTGCTGAACGAGATTCAAAGGTCAGAGTCAGTAAAATGATCCAAACTTCCCATCACTACTATAAATCACGTCAAGTTTATCATCTGTGTACTCGGGCTTAAAAAGCTAGAGTATGTCGTAAAACTTATTTTCTGCTACAACTTCAGAATCGTCTGACATCATTGTACTTTTTTGTTTGTATACAGCGTTTGACTTACTTGCACTTTCTTAGTCTTTGCACGTTCCCTTTGTAAACACTGGGTCTGTAGTTCCGCCTATGTTCTGCGTGACCTTTTTACGTGATTCAATAGTAAGTAGCATCGTGGAAACGCATCCCAGAGCCTGTCCTACACAAGCTTTTGTGCTTAAAAAGTATACAAATTTTTATTTTCTGAAAAAAATAACCGATCATTTCGTTAGATAAGACCCTTCTTCCTCGGCTGGGATCGTTTAGAGCCCTTTGAAGCTGCATTTAAACTACATTTTGGAAGTTCAAAATCGGGACACCAATGAAGTCCATTATATGGAGAAAAATCCTGAAATGCTTTCCTTAAAAACCATGATTTTTTCACCACTGAAGAAAGAAAGACATGAACATCTTGGATGACAAGGGGGTGAGTAAATTATTTGTGAACTGTTGTTCTGGAAGTGGAGTTCTCCTTTAAGTCAGAACTGTAAGACATAAACTTGCAATTCTAAGAAAAAACAGACACAATTGCAAAATATAAACTGGCACTTTGGAGGAAAAAAGTCACAACTGCAAATATAAACTACATAGAATCTACATGAGCTCCTTTCACAACCTGCTCATTTTTCTGCATCTCTCTGAGGTCACGTCTCACTTTTCAAACAGTACAGAGGCTGTTTTTTGCCAGAAAGTGCGAGACTAAAAACCTGTTAATTAGTTAACTGGGGGTTACCTTGAAATGATGAAATAATGTACTTCATGGGAAATACACATGGTATGTAATTACACTGTACTTGGCTGCAGAAAGTGCCAAATATGACTTATCTTATGATTATCTTATTATATTTTGCAGTAAAAACATTTAATATATGCTGATTATATGCATGTATACATTCATTTGGAATAATTAAGTTATTTTTTTAAGTCTGCAAAATGCTGACCTAAGCTACGAAAGCCTGTTTCCGCCACTCAATTTAAAAAAAAAAAAAGAAAAGAAAGAAGTTGCAACTTCTCAGTCTTACAATTCTTTTTTTTCTTGCAATTGTGTTTACATCTCACAATTCTGACTTTTTCTCTGAGAATTGCATGCAATAAACTCACGGTTACAAGAAATAAAGATCCAATTCTAAGAAATAAAGTCAGAATTGCACGATATAAACTCAAAATTCTGACTTTTTCCTCAGAATTGTGAGATATAAAAGCACAAATGCAGGTCCAGAATGGACAAAGTTAGAATTGTGGGATAAAAACTCGCAATTGCGTGTTATAAAGTCAGAACTGCGAGATATAGACTCAGAATTCTGAGGAAAGAAGTCACAATTAAGTCAGAATTGCGAGTTCATATCACGCAATTCTAAAAAAGTCAGAATTGGAAGATATAAACCAGCATTTCTGAGAAAAAAAAGTCACAATTGTGAGTTTATATCATGCAGTTCTCAGAAAAAAAGTCACAACTCACAGTTGTGAGATATAACAATTGTGTGATATAAATTACAACATAAATTCGCAATTTGGAGTCAGAATTTCGAGTTTGTATCATGCAATTCTGAGAAAAAAAGTCTGAATTGCAAGATATAAACAGTTCTGAGGAGAAAAGTCACAATTGCGAGATATACACTGACAATTCTGATATTAAAAGTCACAATTGCAAGTTTATATCAATTCTGAGAAGAAAAGGTCAAAATTGAGTTTATATCACAATTCTGAGAAAAAAAAGAATTACAAGTTCATATCACAATTCTAAAAAAGTCAGTATTGAGAGATACAAACTAGCAATTCTGAGGAAAAAAAAAGTTACAACTGTGAGTTTATTTCATGCAGTTCTGAGTCACAACTGCGACATATAAAACTCGCAATTCATAAAAAAAGTCAGAATTCTGAGTTTATATCATGCAAAAAAAATTTCTCAGAATTTTTTCTCAGAATTGCGAATTTATATCAAAAGCGCATGAAGCATATATATCAAAAGCAATTCCCAATTTTTTTTTTTTTAAGTGGCGGAAATGTGCTTCCATACCAAGGCTGCATTTAATGATTAAAATAGTAAAAACAGTAATATTCTAAACTATTGTTACAACTGAAAATATCTGTTTCCTATTTTTATTTATTTTATCACATATTTCTTTTCTGGGATGGTAAAGCTCAATTTTCAGCAGCCATTATTCCATTATTCTACGTCACATGATCCTTTAGACATAATTCTAATACTCAGATTTTCTGCCTAAAAACAGTTCTTAGTATTGCCAATGTTGAAAACAATTTTAATGTTTAATATTTTTGTGGAAACTGTGTTACACTACCATTCAAAATTCTGAGGCAAGTAAGATTTAAAATACATAAATAAATAGTATTTCTATTCATCAAGGATGCATTAAATGCTGTTCTTTTGAACTTTCTATTTATCAAAGAATTCTGAAAATGCAGCAGGTTTTCCACAAAAAATATTAAGCAGCAAAACAATCAACACTGAATTCAAATAGATTAGTATATTAACATTAGTCAATGAAGTACACAGCTGTGAATTGTAAAACCACCATATAACGGCGAAAACATCATCACCATATTTGTTATGGAGAATTTCTGGCAACCAGTTCCCCTTTTATTTTCACAGCAAATTTCACAAGACTTTTCCCAGGGTTTATTCATGCTTTCCTTCACTCTCTTATCATATTTGACCCTCTCCCTGTAAATGTGAGGCTGCTATTTGGACATTTCTTTTGCTCCGCTCTAATGAGTGTGAAATGAAAATTACACTCTGTGTGATTGATGTATGCGTGACATCAAAACTGTGCAGCTACAGAGCACAGAAAATGTGCAATCAGATCACCCAGTCACTAAATTGAAAGAGATGTTTTCCTAAAGAAACTTCTTAATGCATTGACCTACATAAACACTACAATATAAATGTCTGATTTTACTTATGCACTCAGTACAACCAAAACTACTGTACATTACATTTGTCAGAAACACACCAACTGTGATATATGTTAGAAAGCCACATATATTACCCACATATGGTGTATAAGCCATACATATAAATACAATGACTCATTTAAGTATTTAGTTGTAGATAAACATATTGGACAAGACACAAACAAACCTGACCTTTCCCACTGTTTCTGCTAGCACAGAATGAATACATCCTGCTCTGTACATATTTATTATACATTCTTTAAATAGTGTTTGGCTGCAGTTTTTTTAAACAGCACACAGATCGATACACAAACACACACATGCAACATGTTTGTACCATATGGCCAAGATGGCACACTGCCTCCTAAACTTCTTAAAAAATGTATGACATTGCAGACATGCACGTGAGATACTAAACACGCATGTGAGGAGAAAACAATATTCTAAGACACTGTTATAGGCAAAAAATCAGGTAAATGCATAAAGATACAGAAATGTAGAAATTCTTCAGATATATGTGACAAGATTCACTATAGTGAGATTCTCACAGATTCCCTTCCTCTCTACTGCATAACAGACTGTAGAAATTATATGAAAGGCCTAATTATAGTAACTATAGTAACTACTATCATTACTACTTTCACCTCAGTCTGATCTAAAGCAGAGCAGAGCATTAGAGGAAAACCATCAAACCTTCTCCTGTGGAGTGTGAAATTATTTCAAAGTTAAGCTTTATTGGAAGGTCTTCATTCACTCCTTATTTATTTGATGAAGACCAAACGTCCATTGCCGTGTTTTTATTTTCTCAGAAATCAAAGAGATTCTTGATTTATTACTAAAGTAGAATTCTTTAAGGATCTAACACTTTTATAAACTAATTATAAGCTTGAGTGCAAGATGCAGAAAATATTCTCCAGAGCTGAGGTTTGTTAAAGCTGTCCACACCGTCATGCAGCGTGAGACAGCATATGTGAGCAGGAGGGAATCACCTCTCTATGGTTTTTCAGCATTTTTGTGTATTTGAACCATTTCCAACAATGAGTGTATGATTTTGAGATCTATCTTTTCACATTGAGAACAACTGAGGGACTCATATGCAACTATTACAGAGGGTTCAAACGCTCACTGATGCTTTAGAAGGAAACAAGATGCATTAAGAGCCGGGGGGTGAAAACTTTTTGAATTTGAAGATCTGGGTAAATTGAACTTATTTTTTCTTCTGGGAAAGTCGTAAGTATCTTCTGTAGCTTCTGAAGGGCAGTACTAAATGAAAAAAAAAAAAAGATATTCAGGTAAAGATAAGAAAAATGTATACATCTTCATACTGTTCAAAAGTTTTCACCCCCGGCTCTTAATGCATCGTTTTTCCTTCTGGAGCATCAGTGAGCATTTGAACCTTCTGTAATAGTTGCATATGAGTCCCTCAGTTGTCCTCAGTGTGAAAAGATGGATTTCAAAATCATACAGTCATTGTTGGAAAGGGTTCAAATACACAAAAATGCTGAAGAATTTGTGGGATCTGAAGGATTTTTCTGAAGAACAGCAGCCAGTTTAATTGTTCAGGACAAACAAGGGACTCAAACAACTATCACAAAACAAAAAACACAGTTGTGGATCATTCAGGTAACAACACAGTATTCTGCAAGGTGTATGTAAACTTTTGACCTCAAGTGTATGTTGAATGCCAAAAGTAGTTTGTCAAATGAGTAATATGTCTAAATATGTTATTTGGGTGGAAAATATTGGGATTATCTCCTTTATCAAAGCAATAAGTAAGTTCTTTAAAAAATTCAGTATGTACGCTGACAGAAAATACATTTGTACACCGACAACCATTCAAACACTTTCTCTCAACTTTGAACTGTATATCTGATGTTTTATCATTTAAAACCAAATAACAAAACAAAACATTTTTTGGTGAATGTTTTGTTTGAAAAGTGCCTTTATTTTAAATAAATGTCACTTGTTTTGATCATTTCTTTTCTAATGCAATGACATTCACCCACTTTTAAGTGCGACTGAAGTGTTCGGATGCTTTTGGGACAACCGCGACTGCATCTCACAGCGTAAAGGTGGGAAAAGATGACAGAAAATGGATTTTTACAGACTGAGAAAATATCAACCCATCATTCACAACTTTTCCAGCAGTTGAAAGCAGTCATCACAGGGTCTCTAATGTTGTTTTTAGGTTAGACTGTTTCCTCTCCTTTCAGAGTCCAGCCGAGATAAATGCTACGCCTGTGCCCAGCATGGGCACAACTCAGAGCCAAAATTATAATAAATGCATTAATATTAGGCTCTCATTTCAGACAGAAGAAGCTGTTTGTACATGTCTTATATAGTGAGATGAAAGTGGAAGGCTGTTGAAATAGCAAATCCTGTATTATAATGTGAACACATAAATCATCACTTTGAACAGATCTGTGATTTTTTATTCTTAAAAGGATAGTTCACCTAAAAAATGAAAAAAAAAAAAAAAAACAGTCAAAACTCACTCTTAAGTTGTTTCAAACCCGTTTCCAGTTCCCACTGACTCTTTTTTCCATATTATGGAAGTCAATGGGGAACATTAACTGTTTTGTTACCCACATTCTTCAAAATATCTTCTGTGTTTAGCAGAAGAAAGAAGAAAAAATTGAGGGTGAGGAAATGATGGCAATTTTCATTTTTGGGTGAACTATATCCTGTTAACATCCTGGTGAACTCCAAACTGCACTTCCATAACCGCAGATCTACCTTTGAAGCTTTTATTATAATACGCATCTGAAAGTGTTTTTCTGCATCTGTAATGTTTTACCTGAGGGTTTTGTCTTATTTATAGAAGTGTGTTGAGTCAGGTGATTTTGCATCTCCATCACACTCTTCACTGCTGCCTCTTTATTGTGTCTTCATTTCTTTCTCTTTTATTCATTTGACCTTGGTGCAGTTGCCTCGCTGAGCTGTTTGGCATTAAGTTCCAATAAAAGTTTGTAAATGCTGATCAGACCTCTCCTCCGCTCCTCCTCCCCTCACATTCCCTCAATCTTTCTGCCAGTATACACTCAGGATCTCTGTCATTAATTTCCTCTGATGGAATTCCTGAATCAGCTAAACAAGCAGAAATATTCCAATCACCATCTCCACACAGTTATTTACAGAATGACAATTTGGTTTGTGCAAAATGGCAAAATAGCTGTTTGCATAAGTACAAAAGGTATAATATTAATGATTTTGCAGTCAAACAATTTTAGGCTTAACAGTTCAGCAATATGCTCAAATTTCAGTGAACAAATTAATTGTTTGAAAGGAATATAAATGACCTTTCTACTTGCCAAAGAAGCCCAGGCAATCACACACTCACATTTATACACGCATATATACTATTATAACTCAGCCAAAAATAAATCATATTAAATAATGAAATAAAATAAAATAAAATAAAATAAAATAAAATACATTTTCACAGGATACTGCATTTTAAAGATGCCAAATAAACGTTGCATATCTTTATTGGAAAGACTTTAAATAAATATTCGAAATTGTATTAAAAAAGGTTCTTTAGAAATGTCTACTCATCAAGGAATCCTGAAAAAAGTATCACTGTTTGCCCAAAAATATTATCAGAGTAGAACTTTAATTATTATTGATAATATTAAGAAATGTTTCTGCACCAAATCAGCAAATCTGCACCAAATCATTAGATTAAATTAAATTAAAGTTTAAAATAACTGTAAAGGTACCATGGTCTTATTTATTTGATCAAAAATACAGCAAAACAGTAATTTCACAACTTCTTGCTACAGGGGTTCCTCAGGGCTCAGTGCTTGGACCACTCCTCTTCTCCATCTACAGTACATGTCATCATTAGGATCTGTCATTCAGAAACATGTTTTTTCATATCACTGCTATGCTGATGACACTCAACTCTACTTCTCACTTCAAACAGATGTTGCCCTCTTGTTGGGCTGATTGCTTCTATTCTCTTCATCTGAAAGTTGCTTTGAATAATAAGCGTTGGCTGAATGATTAAATATAACGCTATGAAATATTATTAAAATAAAATATAACTGTTTTCTGTTTTAATTTACAGTTGTAAACAAAATCATTCTGCAGTACAAATACAAGCTTTTCTGAAGATCCAGGGTTTTATAAAAATTGCATCTATAACAGTTTATTGGCATATTAAAAGTGATAATGTACTTTTGTATATGTAATATTAGTTATAGGATTCTTTTAATAAAACGGCTATGTCATAATTATTCAACCCCTATTCAGCACTGCTGTTTTTAAGTCACTTACTTGTATTTTGGGGAACAAAATTGTCTTAAAACATAATTTAAGCCTTTAGAAACTCTTTAAAAACAGAATTAGCTTGAGGTGTTACCCATACATAAACTTAGCCCATGTATGTGCTGAAGCTGAGTAGCAAATATGGCAAAGTCAACAGAGCTCTCTCAAAAGCTATAGAGAAGATTAGTTTTATTACATTAGAATGTCTAAGGCTATATGAAAATTTCCAAGACATTGAAAGTCCCTAGAGACACAGCTGGCAGCCTTATTCCTTAGTTTAAAATGTGTTGTACCAGAAAAACTTTAAGGGTGTTAAACAAAAAAGCACAATATCATAAAATGTTTGACCAGAGCAACTGACGAAAAAACTGCAACGTACAGCCAAAGACTTGCAAGATGACCCAACGAAAGGAGGAAAAACATTTCAATGCAGAGTACAAGATGAACACAAGACAAGTATGGCCTTCATGTTAAGGCATCTTGCTGAATGCCACTCCTGACCAAGAAGAACACAAAAGCTTGACTTGAATATACTAAAATTCTTTGGATATATAGACCTGTGGAGTTCTGGAAGTATGTTTTATGGAGTGATGTGACCAAACTGAAACTTTTTGGACCTATGGATCAGCGGTATGTCTGGTGCGAAAAAGGCAAAGCTTATAAGCAGAAGAACATAATCTCCATCGTCAAACTTGGAGGTGAGCCAGTTCTGTTCTGGGGGTGTGTGGAAATCATGACTGTATGAGGGACATCATGGATTCTTTGAAGTATTAGGTCATTTTGGCAATAATTGTGATGCCTTTGGTGCAAAGGCTGACGCTGATGATGAATAGACTTTCCAGCAGGACAATCATTCCAAAGTAAACATCCAAATCTACTTATGGTTGGTTCAGGGATCAGTCATAGAATGTTCTTGAGTGGCCTGTTCAGTCTCCAGATTTGATTCTCATTTGGTTGAATTTGAAGAAAGCAGTGGCAATGTAAAAACCAAAGATTATCAGTGATCTGGAAGTTTCTTCAAGTGAGGAATGGGCAAAGACTGTAGTAGAGAGATGACAGAAGCTTCTACAGGCAGCATTTATTGGTGGTTTTAAATAATAAAAGATTCTGCATAAAATGTGACTTTAGGAGGTTAATAATTTTGAATGTTCGGAGCCAATTTGATTTCTAGCATGATTCATCAATGTTACATTCTCAGAATCACTCAAATGTGTATTAATAAACTTTCTCTAATGGTTTACTGATGCTTTTGTTGAATTGTTTTCATAAAATGTTGTTCTCTGCAGCAAAATGTCTTGCAGGTCAAGGGGGTTGAATAATTTTGATTGCAACTGTATATGCAAAAATAAACTCTTTATTTTTGATTCTGTAAATAAACAGCCATAAACGACCAAATCTAAACCAATAAAAAAAGGTCTGCAGTGCAAGATGGCGATTTTCCAGCAGCAGCAGGCCAACTTTATGATGCATTGGCTTCTCAATGAGATGTTGAAAACACAATATACCAGCAAAGGACAAAGTGAGACTGAACAGTGTGAAAAGCAAAATCGATTGCTTCCAGAAGATTCATTGTGTTCTGGTGAGTCATGAACAAAATTTCAACCGCAACTCCTTTTCCAAATGTCAAATGAGTCTTAATTTAGAAACAAACGATTAAAGCTTTCACCTTGAACTGTCAGTTTTGAGGGTATTCACCCCACAAAAAGCCAGCTACCACCTCAAAAAATGG
This sequence comes from Cirrhinus mrigala, assembly GCA_036247105.1. Classification (NCBI taxonomy): domain Eukaryota; kingdom Metazoa; phylum Chordata; class Actinopteri; order Cypriniformes; family Cyprinidae; genus Cirrhinus; species Cirrhinus mrigala. Next base: position 17,742,450 of record CM070023.1, on the reverse strand, counting down.
ATTATCCTGGAGTCTGAACGCCAAGAAGCTGACAGCAGCGCTTGAGAGTGCATCGCCTGATAAATGTGACCCGATCTTAGAAATGCCATGCCTTTTTTCCACAGCGCACAAATACCCCCTAAACAAACACCTCCGCTCTCGCTCATCCTCACAACCTCCACATTTCTGTCCAATTGTCACATATTTTAATATATTCCTTTGAGCATCTCCAGATGAATTGTGGAGTAATTGCAAACTTGACATTTACCTAAATTAATAAATCATACGCTAAATAGACGGGTCACCGTTGTGTTGTCAGCCAGACTCTGGCCGGTATTCTTCTGAGGTGAACCCTGCCACAGAAGTACATCTAGAAGAGTTGGGGTTTTATATTCGCAGCGTCTCCAGTCCTCTTGGTCAGTATGCAGATCGATACAGGAAGGCTCATGAGAGCCATTTAATGTCCGTGTGTCGATTATGTTTGGCTGTACTCCAGCGGCTCAGAGTTGTTTGTCACGATAATGAAATACATAATGCATGATGGGAAGGGAGAAATAAAGAAGCTACATCTGGTCCCTTACGAGAGAGGACAGAGCTGGAAGGAGAGCGAGAGGATGATGGAGAACGCCGTAATTCTAATCAGATGTTAATAGTGTCTTACGCAAAATGAGAAACGCCAACACGGATCAACCTGTTCTTAGCCATTTGCGAGGATCACAAAATAAAAACCCGATACAGAAATTAAATTACCGCACACGTCACCTGACCTCCATCTGTTCGCATCTTATTATCCTCACGCCGCGCATTAAAAACCAAGCAAACAAATGCAAAACCTCATAACGCAACTGAGCTTCCTGTGCTTTGAAAATGAATAAATATTCTTTTATTTTCCTCAGAAGACATTCGCCGAATCACTCCTCTGTCCTCAAGTGACCTCATTTAGCCCCAGGGCTCAGAATCCAGTGAATCCTGTGTGATTAGTTTGCAGAATGAGAGTCTTAATGTGTTATTAGTCAAATGCTAAAAAATACAAATCCAAAGTGTGACATATTATGTTTTCGTTGCTTCTGAGGAAAGTTAAACACCGTAGACTCATTCGTTTCTTGTTCCTTTGGTATTTAATGCGCTCTTCAGGCAGTTATATTTATTCATTTGGATTGTTTGTTTATCCATTTATGCATTCAGGGTTGTTTTTCTTGCGAACAATAAGTGAATGAACTATTGTGCTTTCTTATATTTCTGAGGTAAATCCAACAACAAACAAGCATACACACATAAACAGACACATTATAAACTGGCTTCAGAGAGAGAGAGGGAAAGAGAGAGGAAACCAGTAGAGAGGATGAAAGAGAGAATTTAGATTCCCCCCTTTTGAACTCCCTATCAAAGCGCATTGGTTTAAGTAAAGCAGCTCTAAACTGCATGGCTCGAGTTGATCCCCAAACTTCTACCGGGCTATGGAAAGAGAGGAGGAAAGGACCACGGAAACTGACACTACAATTAAACTAGGGTTCCCCAGCGGCAATGCTTCTCAACCTTTTTTTTATAGTGATGCCGTACTTTGAAAGAAAAAAAATCAGCAGCCAACCTCCAGAATATTTCATCTTAAAGGGGACAACAGATGCAAAGTTTACTTTTACATGGTGTTTGCATATAAATGTGACTTAGCACTGTGTGGACACAACCACTCTACAATAATAATAATAAAAAAGAAGCTCTAAAAAACCTAAACAGTCTCAATTATCAAGGCGTTTTGATTTTTTGAGCAGTATGATGTCATATTGCTCAGGCTCCGCCCACGACCGCTGACAGACTGTCCGGTATTAGCATATTTCTGAACTTATTCAGTTGTACGCTGTCCGCCATTTTCTCCGCACTCGAGCAGCTGTAGTGACAGTGTTTTGTAAGCAATGCAGTTTTGTATTTGGATGTAAAAGTGAAACAGGCATAAGATTCTTAATTTTCTCCCAACATCAGAGCCACTGAGGACGCAGTGGATTAGTTTTTGATGGTAACGCCAAAGCCACTGAAAAGCAAGCCTGCAACCTTTAGCCAAAAAAGCGCAACGGCTAATGCTAATGCTTCCGCTTTGGTGGTACGCAAGAAAGGAGACCAGAAGCTGTTCTGTTTGAATGGATGTCAATGGAGGAGAGGCTTCACTATGATGAATTAACAGCTTTTGTGAGGAAACAGCTAATCATTTAATGAATCAACAGCCTATTGGCTAATCTTTAACGTATGTTTTACACTAAACAATAGTTTTGGATTTAACTATTTTTAGTTTACATAAAAAAAGTTCAGTTGTGATTGTCAGACAACTCTGACTGAAATTCAATGATGTCAAGACTGTAATGTGATTGGTTATGAAGGCATACGTGATCCAGAGCCGTTTAGAGAGAGAGTTGCGACAACTCCATTCACTCCAACGGACCAGTTTTTTACAGCAATGGCGGAACGTGGAGGCACTCAATAGTTCCCGGAAGTTAGTGCTAAGACTACCACCGCCATAGATATCCAGCAGAAGAGACCAGAAATAATAGTTACATTTATAAAAATGACCCAGTTCAAAAGTTTACATACACTTGATTTTTAATACTGTGTTAATATTGGTAAAATAATTACAATTTTGCAGATTCTGGAAGGTGTATGTAAACTTTTGACTTCGGCTTAACATAATCACAGTAAATCTGTACTTTATTACTGTATTTTATATTTACTGTACTTCTGTAATTCTTAGCTAGTGTAGAAGCACTGTGTGTGGTGGAGGAGCAACTATGCCACAGGACTGATAAGTGACAGAGCATCACTTAACCATTTCTCCTGTGTTTTTCTCCTTCTCTATCTTGCTTTTAGAACAAGAACCACCTGAAGACTCCCTGTAATAAGAACACCTGTGAAAAGATGACGCCAAGCCTTGAGAGGACTTCAGATGATGCCAACTCCGAAAAAACACACAAAACTGCCAAATTTTCTTTGCATTTTAATCAACATGATCACATCATGTGATCATTGCTTTAATGTGTTAATTGTTTCTGCTGAATACATGATGTTAACTAACTGCATGATTTGTATAGCCTAATTTTAAAACCACACATTCATTCTGCTTTCTGTGAGTGAGTCTAGAGCATTCCCATGCAGCACAGGAAACTACAATGACAACATGCTTTTCCGTTTATCATAAATTAATAAATCAGTTGCTGTAAATAAGTGTATATCAAAAGTCAGCATACATAAAATATATGATTAAATGTGTAAGAACTGTTTTAAATTAAATATACTTTGAAAATATTTATATATTAATAATTATGGGGCGAACAAAAATCTAAAACAGTAAACAAGATTAATTTCCCTTATTTAACCTTATAATTTACTTATTAGGTATTCATTTTTTTAAGACAACATACCAACAAGACAATACCATTTCACAAACAACAGCAAACGCAGTTTCTCCAATAGTAAGTAATACAGACACTTTCATCTCCCAATAGTAAGACAATCTCTGGTAATGTGTCACTAAATACACAATAAATGGAAGAGGGGGTGGGGTGAGCAGAGCTCATTAGCATTTAAAGAGAAATGCACCGAAATAGGGGACAGTTTTACTAAACAGGGCAAATTAGTGCGAGAGCGCAATTCCAAAACAGTACTGATTGGAGGGGAAATTTCTGCAGGTGATTTACTAACAATGCACAAATGAAAGAACACAGGTGCAACATCTCATTTACATATCGACCAACGCAATATACCAAGCGCAGTGCAAATTAGCGTAGTCGCAAATAAAGAATAAAGATATAAAGACCATAAGATGAAAAAAGAACCAAAAAATGAAGGTTTGCTAGAAGTTTTGATAGACCTGGTATTGTGTGACTCCTAGTTGAGGGTTCCAAGTCATCTTTTATTTCTTGAAGAAATTAAAAATAACATGGCTTGGCAAATAACATGTTTTTCTGGCATTCCAAATAAATTAATACATGTGAAAAAAATCCTCTTCTTCTCTGCAGTGCCTCCTCCTAGCAACAATAATTGGAGACATTACAAGTGCAAAATAGTTTAAAGTGCCCCTATTATGGATTTTTGAAAATTACCTTTCATGCAGTGTGTAACACAGCCCTAGGTGAATGAAAACATCCTGCAAAGTTTTAAATGTGAAAGTGCTCTGTGTACAAACTTATTGTCTTACAAAAGAAAGAGTCGATTCCGAATCATGAAAACGAGTCGTTTTTAAAACGAATCTTAAGCTGTTTCAAGTTGACGTCATCTTCAAACATTAGCATATTGCCCCACTTGTTTTGCACGCAGACTCAGAAAAACATGAACACCCCTTCCTTAAACAATGGAGCAGATTCCTGTGCAGAGACATTGTGCTCTGCACTGTAAGGGTAAATCCGTTAGTGTACAGTTAGGGTATGTCTACAAACTCCCAACTCATTTTCTCCTCCAACTTCAAACTCATCCTTCATCGCCGCAGAAGTACTGACCCAGTGTTTACAAAGTGAAGAGGCAAGAAGGGTCAAAAGCCCTTTACAAAAAAAAAAAAGAAAAAAAGTAAAACAGCGATGTAGGGCGAGTTTGAAGTTGGAAGAGAAAATGAAATGGGAGTTTTTAGACATACCCTAACTGTCAGGAGTGCACAGAGTACGTAGTATGTGCATCACAGCTAAAGTAGACAAGCAACTTTGGTTAAAAAAAAGTATAAATATTATGTTTTTTTTTTTTTTTTTTTTTTTTTTAAATGATCGTTTCGTTAGATAAGACCCTTATTTCTCAAGTCGTTGAGCAAATAAGGTAAAAATAAGTGCATATTACAAAACATTAAAAGTGTTTTTTGATCTTGCATGCATTTCAACCTGTTGTTGGGGACTCCCAAAACCAAAATATGAACCTTTCATAATCCATAATAGGGGCACTTTAAGACATGCTTTTTTGGGGTGTTAAATAATTGCACAAATGCCAGTAATTTGACGAGTGCAAATGTTAGTAAAACACGTTGCATGATTTATTTGAATACTCTCCTCCCATAAATTTTGTGTCTGAAAGGTAAACTCCTACAAATGCACATTCAATAAGGTCAGGTGCAAAAATAACAGTGTCCACACCTTTTCAGCGCTAATTGTTCACTGAGCGTCTAACACCTGACAGTATAATTTTAACTCCAAAAGACAGTTTGCGCTGGCGCAAGCTGTTAGTAAAACCGGCCCCAGGTCGCTGTGAACTGAACTGGTTTTTTTTTTTTTTGGCTAATATGTGCTTTTACTGGAGTGTAAGATAAAAATATCTTTTCAAAAAAAGAAAGAAAATTGATGGGGTGGGAAGATAAGGGGAATAAATAAATGGATGAACCCTGTAGAGAGAGGTAGAAAATGCTGAAAGGAAAAGGAGAGAATTAAAAAGACATTCTAAAAGCAAGTGGCAGAATATTACAGCTTATGGCTAAAATACAATCCATTATAGACTAGCCCCATGTGTGCAAACACATATGCTCACACTCAACGAGTGTGCAGTTTACCTCCTTCCATTTGCTTGTTTTATGTTTGAGTCAGAGTCAAAGCCACAAGCATATGCGTTTTTTACATGCAGATCTGATGGAAAATTCTTCTGACATAATCAATATTGACATTATTGAAGAAGAAGAGACATTGCCTAAACATATGGCCCTAGGTTGCTGTGAACTGAACTGTTTTTTTTTTTTTTGGCTAGATAAAAAGGGTGTTGTTTTACACAACCATTGAGGAATTTTAACCAAAGTATGTTGCAGACATTTCATGAAGACCATAAGGAATAATTCCAACTTGTGGTAAATGGGCATTTGATGTCCCCTTTAAAACCAAAAAAAAAAAAAAAAAAGAAAAGAAAGAAAGAAAGAAAACAAAAGAATTGCTCAAGACCATATTATGAAAAGGCAGCAGAAAAGAAGGAACTGCGAAAAAAACAACAAAAACGATAAAAACACTGCTCTTGGACATTAAATGTCAACACAGTACTTTTGAGCATGTAGAAGTAAACAAAATGTGAGGCCTAGTGAAGTCTCTCACAATTTGAGAACCACCGCCCTAAGGGTTTCATATATGTACACGCCATAATATTACATAAACGTTACACTACAGGACTGCTGAACAGTTTTATTGCCATTTATTGTCAAGAAAGTTCAACATTTATCACCCTGCTTGAAATATTTGGATCCGGTACATAAAATAACATTAGGGGACAAATGCAATTTTCTGTTCATTTATTTTTAATGCACAACCTTTAAAGTTGCTTCCTGCTACTAGATTAAAAGATATTTGAATTTCAATGTTATGTTTTTCTAATGAAACACTCTCTTTGGCTGACATATTTTTATGGTGGGGGTAATGTCATTCACTTAAGTAGCATTTCTTATGTTCCATTAAGAGCTGAGATCTAAAATTACATATGTTACTGAGAATTAATGAACTCATTTGGTTTAATGTTCAAAAGACATCCTTTGTTTTATTAGAGCATGTATAAATGATAAAGTGAGACTGATTTAAGTTGTAAAGTGTGTGAATAAATAGCTGCATGTGTCCACTTTTATGTGTGCTTTTACTGGAGTGTAAGATAATAATATCTTTTCAAAAAAAGAAAGAAAATTGATGGGGTGGGAAGATAAGGGGAATAAATAAATGGATGAACCCTGTAGAGAGAGGTAGAAAATGCTGAAAGGAAAAGGAGAGAATTAAAAAGACATTCTAAAAGCAAGTGGCAGAATATTACAGCTTATGGCTAAAATACAATCCATTATAGACTAGCCCCATGTGTGCAAACACATATGCTCACACTCAACGAGTGTGCAGTTTACCTCCTTCCATTTGCTTGTTTTATGTTTGAGTCAGAGTCAAAGCCACAAGCATATGCTTGTTTTACTTGTGAATCTGATGGAAAATTCTTCTGACATAATCAATATTGACATTATTGAAGAAGAAGAGACGCTGCGTAAACATATGTTTGCAAATATATTAATATGTTTGTGTTGTGCTAGCAATTTCAGCAGTGTACGGGTGTTTCTTCAACTACAGACACTTTCATGTTGCAGGGGCTATTTTATACATGAAGTTTGTGATCAAGATTTTAATGCTTTTTAAGGAAGACTCTTATGCTCCTCTTATGCTTGTGATTTATTTGATCACAAATACAGAAAATAGTATGAAATATTACAATTTAAAATAAGAGTTTTCAATATGAATATACTTTAAAATATAATATATTTCTGTGATGTGAAGCTGAATTTTCATCAGCCATTACTCCAGTCTTAAGTGTCACACGATCTTTCAGAAATCATTCTAATATGCTTATTAACAATGTTGTAAACACTTGTGCTGCTTAATATTTCTTTAGAACCTGTGATACCTTTTTTAGGATTCATAGATGAATAAAATAGGGCTGTGTATTGCCAAGAATCTGGCGATACAATACATATCATGATACAGGGGTTGCGATACGATATGTTGCGATACATTGCGATATTGTAAACAAGGCGATATATTGGGATATTTCTTATTTTATGGATAGGAAATACTTAAAAAAAAAAAAAAAAAAAAAAACTGTAATTAAGAACACACCACCATATGCAAACCATTCAATGTTACTGAATCAGTTTTTGTGCAGTAGGAGTAAAGGGGGGAAATAAAGTGCTTGCAAGATTCTTTAGATTATTAAATGTATAAAATGCAAGCTTTTATAAACAGACCATATATATTTTTAGACCCTGCTTTACAATTTAAGTTTACAATTGTAATCATGTCAGATCATTTTGATCTGAACTTAAGAATTACATCTGCTTAATAAAAAATAAAAGTGCTTACAGGATTAATAAAGAAAACAAAAGAATTTGTTCTGAGAATTTCAAAAGTTATGGATTTCTTAAGTTTTTCAGTTTGTAATTATGATCCGTGTGGAATCGCCAAGACTGCGGCACGAGCACCGCCTCAACTGCACAAAAAAGCCCCACCACGAGAGAAAGCGGCAGGTAGCCGCGCGGCTACCCCACTGCGCCCGGCATGAAGGCCCTTTCACGGGACGCAGCAAGCTGCGGAACCGCGGCGCGAGCGCCGCCTCGGCTGCACGGGGCGCTTCTGCTGCACAGATGGGTGGCGGCCGCGCGGCGGTTCCGCGGCTTGCCGCGTCCTGGAGCGAACGTTACCTCAAAAGCCGAAATGACGCCACACTTTACACCAAGGTGGGAACACGAACTATTCTTTCATCCTCCATTAACGCTAACATTAGTGGCGTGCCCTTATGCTAGTATTTCCTGTCACTGTTTAAGTTAGATAAGAAGATAAGAAGACTGCAATCTAGCGGTCAGGATATAAGCTCAAAACGAAGCACCTGTCATGAATCTTGTACGATTTTTTTTTTTTTTTAAATATCGATATTCCGTTTTTGAGAATCGATACAGTATAGCCAAACAAAATATTGCGATACACACGTGTATCGAACAGCATTTATTCTAAATATAAATCTTTTCTAAAAATATAAGTCTTTACTGTCACTTTTATATCAATTTAACATCCTTGCTGAATAAAAGTATTAATTTTAAAAAGGTATCATTTTTAATGACCCCAAACTTTGAACGATAGTATTATTACAAAAGATTGCCATTTTAAATAAATGCTGTCTTTGTAATGTTTTATTCATCAAAAAAATCCTGAAAAAAAGTGTCACAGGTTACAAAAACAATATTAAGCATCACAGCAGTTTCCAACACTGATAATAAATCAGCATATTCAACAGACGTCAACTTCTTTTTTTTGGATGACTGTACAGTATAACAAGTTGCAGCACAATTTTTTTTCTTTTTTTGAAAGAATACTTTAATTTTATTCAGCATGGATGCATTAAATAGATTGAAAGTGGCAGTAAAGGCATTTACAAAGTTACAAAAGATTTTTATTTCACATAAATGCTGTTCTTTTGAACTTTGAACAGAGCATCTTCGGGAAACAAACAGTTATTTAAAATTATAATAACATTTTAAAAATGACCATTTTTATATATTTCTTATCAAATAAATTCAGTCTTGGTGAGAATAAGAGAAAAAAATTACAGACTCCAAACTTTTAAACGACAGTGTACATTCTTTCAAATGCCTTGTCAGTGAAGAAGAGCTTGAAATAAGATGTGTAAATTATAAAGTAATTTCCAGTGCAGAATGCTATTAAACACAACACATTTTTGAAGTGATGACATTTGGTGGTTCATTAAAAAGTAAAAAAGTGTAAAAAGTGTGGTTTATTTTCTAAAAGTTCACGGCCAAAAGTGCCCACTGTTGAAGAAACAGCTGCAAACCAAGTGTCAATCAAATCTGACACCTCCTTCTGGTTGTGCACCTGTTCAGTGTCAGTCAAGTTGTTACAATAGAGTTTTTTTTTTCTGCCACTGACATGTCACATTTGCACAGGCCTTTTTTTTTCTTCAGACAGCCTATCCTCATTTCTCATTCGCACTTACGTGTACACCAAATAGCTTGCAGCCAAAATGTAAAGAGCATAATTAAAAATGTAGTTGTAGTTTTATTGCATCTAACCCAAACCTTAGCGTAGCTGCTAGAAAAACAAGACCATGCTTAAAGTCAATATTGCACACCATCTTGTAATTCATCCAAGCAAAGAGCATAAATGACCAGCTTGGATCAGTTAGAAATATGTAAAACTAGCAGGGTAGTAATACTAGCTAACACATTTAATGCAATTTTATTTTACTAGGGAAGATAGCAAATTCTCTTGAATATTATAGTTAATGTGTGACTGAATGGCAAGAATTTCAACTCAAAAAAAAAAAAAAAACATTATAATAAAATACTAAGCGTAAATCAGAAAGAGGATGCTAATCACAAGAACCAAAAGTGCATCTTTAGATCTTCATCCAAATGTCAGGTTGTTCTTTTGAAACATACTTTTATACATAAAATGTAGATTTGAAAGCATTTTAAAGATGTGAAATGCTTTATCTCCCTGTACAATCTGACTGCATGTGAAAGTTGTCATTATCAAAGTGAGCTCAGCCTCCTCTTCCTCCAGAACTAGAAGCATCTGTACATGCTTGGAATAAACAGACTGGACAGATGAAAGTGATGTTTTAATCAGGACACCTGCAGCTGTCACATCTGTGTGATTTACAGAGTTGATATGAGGAGCTGGACGGAGGGGGAGGGACGGCTGAGGCAGCTGTGTCTGGACGCCACTTCGGTTCAACTGAGAGGACCACAGACAACGTCTCAGTAGACACTTCTTTTAGCTTCCTTAAAAGGATAGTGCACCTAAAAATGAAAATTCTGTCATTAATTATTCACCCTCCTGTCGTTCCAAACCTGTAAGACATTCGCTCATCTTCGGAACACAAATCAAGATATTTTTGATGAAATCCGAGAGCTTTCTGACCCTGCAATTGACACGATCCTGAATGTGCGTGGAAGACACGGAAGAGAAGAAGTTGTTGAATAAAGTCGTTATTTTTGTTTTCCCTGTGCACAAAAAGCATTTTCGTAGCTTCATAATATTATGGTTGAACTACTGACGTCACATGGACTATTTTAACTTTTGCTCTCGGATTTCATCTAAAATATCTTAATTTGTGTTCCAAAGATGAACTTATGGGTCTTACAGGTTTGGAAAGACATGAGGGTGAGTAATCAAATCAGTTTTCATTTTTGGGTGAACTATCCCAGAATAAAACACAGTGAAGTCATCTATTCAACCTCAAGCTGTACTAAACCTAAATGACTTACTTTCATATGTGGAACACAAAACATATATATTCTAAAGCACATTTTCTGTCCATACAAAGAAAGTCAACGGGGTCCAAAATAATGTTTGCAAATATGTTAATATATTTGTGTTTTACTAGAAAGTTCAGCAGTGTATGGGCGTTTCTTCAACTACATGTACTTTCATGCTGCAGGAGCTATTTTATATATGAATTTATTATATAGCTGAATTTTCATCAGCCATTACTCCAGTCTTCAGTGTCACATGATCCTTCAAAAATTATTTTAATATGCCGTCTTATCAATTTTCATTTTTGGGTGAACTATCTATTTAAACCAGAATAAAACACAGAGAAGTAATTTATTCAACCTCAAGTTTTACTAAACCTAAATGACTTTCTTTCATATGTGGAACACAAAACATATATATTCTAAAGCAAATTTTCCATCCATACAAAGAAAGTCAGCAGGGTCCAAAATAATATGAGACACCACTGACTAATATTTTTAATTTGTAATATTTGTCAAAATACTTTTTCTTAATTAAGTTTATTGGTTAGTGGCTACTATAAGTACACAAAAATAAAGGTGCTTTAAAAGGTTCTTCACACATATGCAATAGAAGTCAATGTCAAAGGTTATTTAAACAATCATCTCTTACTTACTTTTTTATAACCTGAAGAACCTTCTTTCGCCACAAAGAACCTTCTGTGAAACAGAAAGGTTCTTCAGATGTTAAAGGTTCTTTATGGAACCATTTAGACAAAAAACGTTCTTCTATGGCATTGTGAAGCACCTTTATTTTTAAGAGTGTATGCTGTTAATGGGTTTGTCTCCCCCAAAAGTGTAAACACTGAGGGTCCCAGGCACCATCGAAACATTGAGAGCGGTCCACTCAGATCTGTCAATCTCTTTCCTGCTCAACCAAAAGTTTGAGGCTTGGCTACTGTAGCATTCTGAATCAGGAGGTGTTTAGCCCATGTGGGACTATGGCTGATGCATTTCATGAGGAAAAAAAAAAAAAATCAGACTTGGTTACAGGAATACAAGCCAAAATTCTTGCCAAAATACACAGAGACAGACAATGGGGTAAAACAAGGGTAAACACTGGCGACGCTTTCACAAGATGGAGGAATTTGATGAAATGTTTAAGTTTTTATCAAGACACAGACTTTGCAGAGTTTCTTCTTGATAGGTAATCTAAACTCAAGTTTTTGCGATACATGTTAGCTCTTTACTGTTAAGCCACAGATAAAAGATGTAGAACCTTTTCTCAGACTTTGATGACATAATTCCACAGTTATTAAAAGGGACATTGGATGCTCATTTTCAAGTTGGTATGATTCTTTAGGGTCTTTATAAAATGTCTGCAACACACTTTGGTTAAAACTCCTCAAAGGTTGTGTAAAACAACACCATTTTGACCAGTCAAACAGCTCTGTTCACAGTGACCTGTTTCGGTGCATGTCTCTTTAAATGATAATGAGCTACTGCTCACTCCGCCCCTCTCTTCTGTTTTTTGTATATTCAGTGGCACGTTACCATCAAAAACAAAACGAATCCACTGCGTCTTCAGTGGCTCTCATGTCGGGAGAAAATGAAGAAGCTTATGCTTACTTTTACATCTGCACTGCTTACGACATACTGTCGCAACAGCTGCTCGAGCACTGAGAAAATGGCAGACAGCGTACAACTGTCCGAGGGTGGAGATATGCTAATAAGAGACAGTCTGTCAGCGATCATGGGCGGGGCCTGATCAATGTGACGTCATATTGCTCAGAAAATCAAAATGGCTTGATAATTGAGACTGTTTAGTTATTTGGGAATTAAAAAATAAGTGAATTAATTTTTATCATTGAAGGGTGGTTGTGCATTTATATGCAAACATCATGTAAAAGTGAATTTTGTTTCTGATGTCCCTTTAACATCATAAATCTAGCAAAGATTTTTATATTTTCATTTTTAAAAATGTACATTTATAAAATGATACTTTCTGTTTTCTTACATTGGCTTTAAATAACAAAACTCACTGCTGCTGCTCCGTGAGTGTTTCTAATACAAAGGCTGAGCAAATTTGACATCTTTTTCTCTTTTGTCCAGTGTAATCAATCTCTCATTTTTTTCCCCTCTTTTAGAAAGTTACAAAAACACTGTTGTGTTTTTTTTTTTTCTTTTCACTTTTAGGCCATATGGGAACGCAAAAAAATGATGATGAAAAAAAAAATTCCCTTCACCACTACAGAAATTTACCCAACTATGATGACTTCTGCTTCTGAGAAGCCCAATTGTAAAAAATTGTGAAAAGGGTCCATTGTAAGGACAAGAAATATTGTAAAGGCTTGTTTGAAAACATCATTTTCCAAAATATCTTGTTTCATATTTAACTATAGGTTTGGAAAGACCTAATTAAATACTTTCTGGGTGAACTATTATTTTGAGTCTGTAAACAGCATAAGTCATATCTCAGTGAATGCTCTGCTGATTCTATACTTTGTATTGTAAGTCTCTCCTTCATTGTTCTTTAAAATCTTAACAGTGTAATTTGTGCAACCTTGCACACACAAAATTATAGCATTCAGCCAAACCTCTGTGACAAACACTGCCACACATATTCACATGCAAATGAGCTATTATGAAAAACTGCTTGGCAGAAGTGCCCATTCTTACCAAAGGTCTGCCGCAGATTCACTGCTAACACTACCTGAATGCTTCTGGCAAACAATCAAATGTACCAATTATTCCCTACAAGTTTGTCTTTACAAGATTTTTTTTTGTCTGAAGAATCATGCGGTTTTGATCATTGGACAAACACACAGAATATCACGTGTGTTGCTATCTCTCTCTTTGTAGACCGATGTATATGTGAGAGACCCATCGATGATTGTGTTTGGTTCAATAATTTCACAGTGAGCTGAAATTTGTTTAGTACTGACGTCATAGTGCAAAATGGCGCATTGTTCATTAGAAAGCCTCTATAATGAATTTATTATCTTCCTGCTCCCTAGCTTTTCCTTTTTTATCCTTTTTTCCCCCCTACGTTCTCCATTTCCCTGCCTCTCTTTTAATCACTTGCTCCCTTACCTTCAAATTCTGAGAAGCAGTATTGGCAGGAGTATCAAAACGCAATAGTGCCAAAGCAATATGAATTCAGCTGCTGAAAACAATAAATTAGAGCATACTGGGGAAAAAAAGAGCAAAGAATTAAGGAAGAAAGGAATAGTTGTAATTGCATTCATACAAAAAAAATAAAGCATTAAGTAGAAAACAATCATTATCTTGTCTTTTAAAAGGTATGTTTTCTGCTCATAGCACAAACCTTTTCCCAAGGAAAAAATCATTTCTATTTTGAAGTTTCTAAAATTATTAGTTCATTAAAAATGATTTACATCAGTATTTTATTTTCAGTGCAATCTGTATATTTGTCTTGTTTTCCAATAAAACAATCCAAGAAGTAAAACTGTACAAGACAGACTTGTTTTCAGAGAATATATTTTGAATTCTGCTTATTTATTCCTATCCCACTGGCAAATTGTTTTTATTAGTGGTAGTACTTTTTAAGCATAAGACTTCGATAACTTGGTTAGATTAAAGAAGTAGTTCACTTTCTAGAACAAAAATTTACAGATAATTTACTCACCCCCTTGTCATCCAAGATGTTCAATTCTTTCTTTCTTCAGTCGTGAAGAAATGATGTTTTTTGGGGAAAACATTTTAGGAATGTTCTCCATATAGTGGACTTCTATGGTGCCCGCGAGTTTGAACTTCCAAAATGCAGTTTAAATGCAGCTTCAAAGGGTTCTAAATGATCCCAGACGAGGAAGAAGGGTCTTATCTAGTGAAACGATTGGTTATTTCCTAAAAAAGTTACAATTTATATACTTTTTAACCTCAAATGCTCATCTTGTCTAGCTCTGTGTGTGCTCTGTGCATTCCGGTTCAAGAGAGTTAGGGTATGTCGAAAAACTCCCATCCCATTTTCTTTACCAACTTCAAAATCGTGAAGTTGAAATCGTCAAAATTTTGAAGTAGGAGAAGAAAATGAGATGGGAGTTTTTCGACCTTCCCTAACTCTCTTGAACTGGAATGCACAGAGCACACACAGAGCAAGACAATACGAGGATTTTTCTTTTCTTTTTTTTTTTTTTAGAAAATAACCAATCATTCGCTAGATAAGACCCTTCTTCCTCGGCTGGGATTTTCAGAGCCCTTTGAAGCTGCATTTAAACTGCATTTTGGAAGTTTAAACTCACGGGCACCATAGAAGTCCACTATATGGAGAACATTCCTAAAATGTTTTCCTCAAAAAACATAATTTCTTTACAACTTAAAAAGAAAGACATGAACATCTTGGATGACAAGGGGGTGAGTAAATTATCTGTACATTTTTGTTCTGGCAGTAAACTTCTCCTTTCATGCTAAAGCAGGAAAAAACTAAATATTTTCAGCAACCTCAGAAATTTTTACAGGAAAACAAGGCAGCAATTGTTATTAAAAACTGTTATTAAGATTTTTATTTATGCAAAGATGTAGGGATGGGCGATATGGGCTTAAAAAATTATCACGATAATTTCTTGTAATATTGCGATAACGATATAAATGACAATAATTCAGGGAATCCTGTTTCTTTAGAGAAAAGTATTATTTTTCCTATTTCTACCCAAAATAGAGCATAACTGAGTACACACGCACAATGTAATGGCTGTTTAATTTACTGGAAGCTAGAGGGCACCCTTGCGCAGAAACTCCACATATGCTTTATAGCAGAAGTAATAGTACTGACGACGCTTCAGAAAATCTATAAGCCAGTTACAGTGTTGCCAAGTCCGCAGGAATTGGGCTACTTTCATACAGTTGCTGCGGGTTGAAGCAACCCCAATAACATAATATCTAGCCCCTGGAATGCTAATTTTACCTGAGAACCCCCACCACAAAACATGTGTTTTACCTCTTGGAACGCGATTGGGCTACTTTTGAGTAGCAATTGGGTGGGTTTTGTTGTGAACACCTGGCAACCCTGGCCAGTTATTGCTGTAGCTGAATAAAATGCAGATAGAGAAATTTTAACTAAGGAAACTTGACAATAAACATACGATTGCTACAATATATGGTTTGTCTGTGTTCTTCAAGCAATCTTGGGTATTTTTATAAGGATAAAGTATATTTATAATGCAATGCTAAACGACAAAGCTTTTATAATACTATAAAATAGTATGATTTCTGCCTCATTCTGTGATATGAAGCCACGTCTGATCGAAAAAGGTTATTTCACACACTCGACTATGTTATGAAGTAAATTTAGAGAAAAAGCATGTCAATAAATGATATCTTTGTTGGACAACAGGCTTGTAAACAGGCTCATACACAAGCAAAACCTGTATCGCACACATGCTACTGTAGACTTTATCGTCATTATTGTGGGAAGACTAAAATTTTTACCGGTATATCGATAAGATATCGCCCATCCCTACAAAGATGTTGATCTGTTTGTTTTAGTGCCTTTGTTTTCTCCATTCCATTTCTACACTGCAGCACAAGCCTTCCTTTAATTTATTTAATGGTTTGGTAACGTGCCATTTTCTGGACCTGTTCAAGGTCTGCTAACATTTGAGTTTGTTAGAGGTAAGGGGCAGGTCTAACTCATTTTTCAATATTATATCATCATAGTTTATTAAGTTTTCATTAAATTTGTTTAATTACAATTTTGAGGTTTTGTGTGAGGTCAGCCTGATTGATTATTTCACTAATTAAAACCTAACACCACATAAGACGTGACTCTTTTTTTCAATTTCCATATTAAGGTCCAGTTCTGTCCTGCAGACTTGCAGAATTTAGCTTTGTGACCTTACTGTAAATTTGGCCATTTGCAGTTGATGCGTTTTTTGTCTGTTAATCTTTAAACTCAATTTTAACTATTTGAATCTTATTACTCATATTTGAATACTTTTAAATAATTATTAAATGAATTAAATAAGTGAATCTATATTTGAATGGTGATTTTATGGCTATAGGCTATAAAGCTGAGTGCCAAGATGCTACAGTACCTCTTAAAAACACCTTTCCACACACAAGCGAACGGTTCTGGATCACTACAGCACTGTTCCCCACCCTTTACCTTTCTCTCCCCAGACAGCCGTCCCTGATCCCTGCAGTTTGCTGTGTCTGAGCGTGGTCTGATTCTGTTGAGCTCTGTGTGCGTGTGATACGCGTGGCCCCCACCGGGCATGACTGCAGTGGAAAGCGCTGCTGCCTGTGGGAGGTCAGAGGCTGGAATCTGGTGTCATGCCATCAGAGGCTATTAAAGCACTGAGTCCTGCAGCGAGAGAGTCAATGAGCCTGACACTCCACCGTCAGCTTCTGCTCATCAGCCTGGGAGGGACAGAGATACTGCTGGGATTAACAGACACACACAAACACACCTGCAACAGGCTGTTTAACACACACACACCTGCAGCAGATTGTTTAGCCCACTCATACACACACACACACCTGCAGCAGAACATTTATCTCATGAACAAACATACACACACCTAGCAAACCGTTTAACACACACACACACAAAATGTTTACTACAGAAATGACAACTTCCTGCAGTATGTACTGCTTTTATATGATGTTAAATACAATTACTATAAATATTTATTTAGATTTTATATATTTATGCAAAGTTGGTTGCTGAGAATTATTTTAAGCCTGATAAATAATGGATATTAATGGATTGGTTAACTTCCAGAATAAAAATGTTCTGATAATTTACTCATCCCCATGTCATCCAAGATGTTCATGCCTTTTTTTCTTCAGTCGAAAAGAAATTAGGTTTTTGAGGAAAACATTCCAGGGTTTTTCTCCATATAGTGGACTTCAGTAGGAATCAACAACATCCAAATTGCAGTTTCAATGCAGCTTTAAAACACTACACGATCCCAGTCGAGGAATAAGGGTCTTATCTAGTGAAACGAACAGTCATTTTCTAAAAAAAAAAAAAAATAAAATAAAAATGAATATACTTTTTAACCACGAATGCTCATTTTCACACATTAACTAATGACTTTGGAAAGGTCATGCGCAGTTTTTCATTTTCTCCTCCAAATTCAAAATTGTCCAACATTGTTTTACCTCTTTTTGTAAAGGACATTTGACTTCCCTACTAAAAAAGTAAGATGTTCAAGATGTTCACGTCTTTCTTTCTTCAGTCGTAAAGAAATTATGTTTTTTGAGGAAAACATTTCAGGATTTCTCTCCACATAGTGGACTTCTATGGTGCCCACAAGTTTTAACTTCCAAAATGTAATTTAAATGCAGCTTTAAAGGGCTCTAAACGATCCCAGCCGAGGAAGAAAGGCCTTATCTAATGAAACAATTGTTTATTTTCTAAAAAAAATGTACAATTTATATACTTTTTAACATCTTGTCTAGCTCTGCGTGTATTCCGGGTCATTACAGTTAGTGTAGGTTGAAAAATACCTCATTTTTTTTCCTCCAACATCAAAATCGTCCTACATTGCTGTTTTACCCTTTTTTGTAAATGGTGTTTGACCTTCTTTGCATGTTCACTTTGTAAACACTGGGTCGGTACTTCCGCCTATGTCATATGTGCATGATTATGCAATGTGTGAGGTCAAGCTAGTGCAAGACAAGCATTTACCGTTAAAAAGTATATAAATTTTTTTTTTTTTTTTTTTTTAGAAAATTACCAATTGATGACATGGGGATGAGTAAATTATCAAGAAATTTTTATTCTGGAAGTGAACTAATCCTTTTAAATACCTTTTAGTTTGAATTAAAATGAAAAATGAAACCATCCTAAACGCTACACATGAATTTAGGCATCACAATATTATAATGTGCTGTAGGAAAAATGGATATTCAACTTGAGTTTTGATAAA